>CM076581.1:871461994-871590353 GCA_034641835.2 Pinus albicaulis | reverse complement strand
AATTCTAGAACCACCTTTTAGGAATATTTTATTATATTTGTTGGAGGGAAAAGGTATTTGACTTGGGTCAGATCCCTTTATTTGTAAATAATAAATAAATAAATGATTTATTTATTATTTTAAGGAAGTGGTTGAATGATAATTAAATAAATAATGATTTATTTAATTATTTATAATTGATTTAGTCATATTTAACAAGGAATGTTATTTAAATAGGATTTAAATAATTATTCCTAGAAAATAATGAGATAAATAAGAATTTATCTAATTAATTTCCTTGTTTTGGGTTAAACATAACTTGGAATAATAATTAAATTATTTTTTAATTAATATTCCATGAGGAAAATTAAACAAATAAAGATTTGTTTAATATTTCCTTTTTGGGGTTTCCTATTTGGACCATAAACAACCTAATAAATGTGTTTTATTAAGTTATTTTACATAGCGAAAGCAATTTTACTTAGGGTAAAATTGGTCTTACATGGTGTACTTGGGTCCATCTAATGATAATAGGTTAGATGATCAAAAAATGGTGTAACATACATAATAATAATATGTTGTTTTTTTTATGTTATACACAATTATTATACTATGCAGATTCTCGGTGGACAATGTTGTGATACGAACGTATCACAGGACGGGCGATAACACGTTCCCATTAAGGCCAATGTGGGTATACGGGACCATATGGGATGCATCTTCTTGGGCTACAAAAAATGGGAAATACAAGGTTGATTTCAAATACCAGCCATTCGTCCCCCAGTACTCAGACTTCGCCATCAGCAGCAATTGACTGACATGAATTGTGCATAAGGATGAAATCTGTTACTAAATTATACTTTGAGATACCAATACATATATGTTAATTAAAAAACCAATAGGTTGAAGCATGTCTGCAACATTGACCTATTCTAGCCTATTAATAAAAGTCAGTTCCATACATGGTTACCTTTGTCTACCCCATCTGGATTCTATTTACAAGATCAGTATCACTACAACTATTAATATTTATTCCTACATGTCAGCATTGTATACCATCCTTGACTACAATTTATGCATTTAAATTCATGTAGATAGTCACCCTATAGTCACACTATCTGCAACTAATATAAACAATTCCTACATGAAAATAATCATTTTTCTTATTGTTGTTGCATATTCAGATACCATTATTCATGTTTCTTTATTTGTACTTCAAATAAGAACCAACCCTGTTCTAACTCACACAATTGTTGTAGATATTTCCTGACACCAAATTTTCAAATCATTTGCAACCTCAAAAACTATTAATTTGTTAGCCTTCTTAATAATACAGGCTCCAATGGCTATAGATGGATATGAATTTTCACTATGGAATTTTTTTTCCATTCCCTACTAAATAAAATGCTAGCAACATATATTTACATTTCCTATATAAGCAACCTAGGTAAAACCATAAGTTTGCTTCCCTTTCTCACAAGTCATGGAAAAAAAAATATTTTCCTTACGCCTTCTTTATCAACATGCAATAGCATAAACATGCTCCATAACCCATATGCATACACACAATATATACTTCCAATATGCATACACATTCATGCCTATATCGACCATATTTAATCTCTAACATTTTCAATAGTCAAATACCCTAACCTAATCCTTGCTTCTTTTCATAAACCATCTTAAAACCATGTGCATTTTTCATAAATAACTATGTTATTATACAAATTTTATCATAGTTATTTATATATGCATATTCACCGTGAGAATGTAAGAAAGTTGAATTTCTCCATTCATTGCTAAAATCTCAATGCAACGGCCTTCAATAGGGTACACGATATCAATCACTACATGCTCTCATATAACCATTGTACTCAATTTAAAGCCCAAGTCTTGAGTGATTGAAGTCTTGGTAAATACACTTCTTTACCTTATTGTAATCCTATAGAAATTTTTTAGCACATGTTATCCCATTTGTTATAACATAGTCACATTGTTATTATACACTTGTCGAGACTTGTCAGAAGTCTTATTAATATTTTTGTAACTGTACATGGTTTTGATCAAAAATCAGACACCTCCTCTGATATAGTGTTTTTCCCTAATCATCCAACAATGATAAGCACCCCCAACAATTCGACATTCCACATTAAAATGTGGAACCCCTTCTTGATGAAGGAAAAGTTCTATGCTTCTCTTAACCAGCTCCTCGAATCTCATGAAGGAAAGTGAGGGAATGGGACAAGGCTGCCCTAAATTTTTATGCCCTATGATATAATGAATTAAAAGAGAATTTACATTTTTTCTTCAATTTAAAATGATTATTTATGGGATGTTTGGACAAAAAGAGGAATAATATATAAAATTCATAGCAAAATATTTGAAACTTTAAGAAAAATAAGGGAGATAAATAAATACATTAAAATATGCAAATAAAATTTTTATAGTGTGCATATTGAAGGTTGACTCAAAATAATTTCTCCATAGAAGAGTCAAGACTGTAATAGCATAAATACAAATTTCAGAGAATAGTGACATATACTCTAACGTGGGTGGGAAAATCACCTTTTTGTATTTACGTATTAATTTAGGGAAAAATGAGGCGTGTTACTCAAATGAGAGGAAATCATAATTTGTAAGAAAAAATGAATTGATATGAAAAAAAAGCAAAGAAATTCAAATCTTTTTATTGTTAAACTGACAAAGATAACATCTATATATATATAGATGGACTAGTGTAATAGGAAGGATTAGTTCCATCCAAGTCATCTAGATTCAAGGAGAAAGAGCCTTGTGCATTGGCATTTTATGAGGATTTTGTGCCCAATACCCCACGTCTCGAGGGCTCCCATTGGTGATCGAAAAAGAAAAACAACTAATTAATGTTTGGGTCTTAATAATAGGTTTGAATGCCCTATTTAATATCCCATTTAGGTTAATCATAATTTTAAATAACGAAAACCCATTTTCATGATTATTATCCACTAAATTCATTTTAGTAAAAGAACACAAGTCTTCATGACTTATTTTGCAAAATTACACTTATGAAGGGTCACAACAGTATATCCATGCCAATTTCACTTTATAATTCATATAAGAATGGTTTATTCTTTAATATACAATGTCTTGTTTCTATCAAATGATAATCATACATAAAGTTAATTTACACTTATGAAGGGTCAGAGCAGTGTATCCACGCCAAATTTCTCTATATAATTCATAGAAGAATGGTTTATTTTCAATAGAAAATGCCTTTTTTCTATCAAATGATAATCATACAAAAAATTTTAATATTTCAAGGCAATAAATATTTATTTTGAGAAATTAACAAAGGTGTTGGATGCTTTTGGTGCCTTAGGTTTAACCTCAAGGGCTCACACCAAGTGCACAAGAAAAAATACATAAACATACCATGGAGAAAATGAGCCTTACAACATTTCAAAAAAAAAAAAAATCCATTCATGTGGGTGAATTTGGTTTTTTACAAGCATGCAAAGGGTAAGATTAAAATAACATTAGATTTCATGGCGTTGTTCAAATAAGGATAAGTAGAATATGATTTCAGACAAGCACTACGACTATGCCAAGCAATTGTAAATAGAACATGGAAATAGAGTGAAGTGGGGGATTCAAAGCTCAATGTAAACAAAAAATCATTAATTTTTTTAGTATCCTATTATGAACATCCAATGTAAATTAGCACCCAGGGACCATTGCAATGGAGCTCAAACCCTCACCTTCCTTTCTCAGCCTCAAACAAAAACTATGAAGAGATTTTCATCAAAATTAAAAACCCATAACTCAAGATGTGAATACCCCATGAAAATCGATAGAGGAATGAAAAGTTGGAATGTAAAGGTTGAGTTTCATGTTGTAGTATAGGAGGCGAAATAAATTTCATCATAAAGGTTGGAGAGTTGGAATGGTGAGTCACAAAGTAAGCTGATATATATTTCCTATTAAAGGCGGTTAGGCATATACTGCCCACCGTTAGATTTAAACGAATTTAAACCTAGCAGTGAACAGTATATGCATAACCGCGTTTAATAAAATATAGAAAAAAAATAATGATCACCACAAAGGAAACCATAACCAATATACAATGGAGGTTTCCACATTAAAGTCACCCCAACCTTTGACAAATGAATGGATTTCACATTGGAAAAACCAATAATTGAGACCATAAGTAAGCAACACAATCAGACAATGTTTTAATTGACAATAAATCATGCCGTCAGGAGGCGTGAGCGGTTGTATCTACTATTTAATGGTGACTTTGATTGATGAGCGAGGCATTTATAATGATAAATACAATAAAATCCCAGGTGGAAATTTTTGTTCAGAGAGAGCTATCATTGGTGGGTGCCATGGAAAATAGACAAACCCTTTTGTCGGCTTTTACAAAACCAAGAATTGTTACATGAAAATGATACACTTCAAAGTTATTTTCGACATCGAGGGTAAATTCAATGCACCAAAATCACTTCATATTACCTTCCTTGGGTGTATGAATATCCATAAACATTAACTATCACAACTCAAGTATACTCCATATGTGATGTAGATCTATTATCCCAAAACAATATAATATAAATATTTGGCCTTAAAAATTAAACCTGAGATGCAACTCTATCTCACAGGCTACCAACCATATTATACATTACCATAAATTGCTACAAATTTGCAACTGTGCAACGAACCCACCGTATGATTTGAGCATAAGGTAAAATGCCTTTGTAATTATAACCAAAAGGGTCATTTTGTTTTAAAAGTCACAACTTACGTTTTCCATAACTTAACACACCCAACCACATAACCATAAACTTGAACATGTGGCATAATGGGCCATATAAATCCATCGCACCCATCTCATTGAATAGACATGAAACAATGGTTTGAAATCAACATAGAACATATACCATAAGAACATAAAGATGTGGATTCTCCAACATGCATAAATGTGTGTGATATGTTTTTTGTTAGATGTCATTCTTGTCATAAAACATACAAACTAGAGAATCAACGCTCAAACCCTTTGGATATTTTGAAATGGCACGCATGTTTATAAAATTAGCATCATATAGGTGTAGGTGGACCGAAAGAACTCATACTAGGGACAGGAGTTTTGAACATGTAATCGTCATGTATTTCTGCAGATGTTAGAGGATTTTCTTAATATAGGGTTCCACCTACTAGTTCCAATATCTTTTTTTCATAAATTTTTCATGTTGAAAAAATAGGAAGATATTCACAATGGATTACGAAACTTTAAAATTATTGATGTGTGTCAACATTGGCGACCCCATAGGGTGTTTTACATAATGTGAACCTGAAATTATATATTTGGTTATAAGAATCAATAAATTTTACTGAAAATGAGTAGGATTCCATCTATGATTGAGGGACAAGAAGTAAGGGATGTGAGAATTGGGATGAAGATGACCTCTCCCGTGGTGACTTGTTGCAGATAAAAATAAGGTCATAAAAAATTTCTTTGCAATCTGAATCTTCGATAAAAGGAAGGATTAGTTGATCTTGTATTGAAAATTTTGTTGATTCCATGTTGAAAATATCAACATATCAATTCTTTTATAGAATTAAATTTTGAAGCACATTACATCAAAGAAGGTGTTAATGTTTCGTTAGAAATATTTTTCAATTTTATTTAAAATATAGAAGTAAATAAACCTCGTCAAAGACAAGTAAACAATAAAATACTAAAAAAGCATAAGACAATAAATGAGATGGAAAAGTAAAAGAAATTTAATTTGACTAAAGGCTATGAAGAAAAATAAAGAATAGAACTATTAAAAAAAATGTAAATTTAACTCAAAACAAAAAGGAAGTAAAGATGAAAAAAAAAACTAAAATAGAAAAACCAAATCTTTACAAAACAAGTTAATGATATTTATGATTTATTCATAGGCTACTTCGACGTATGGCTTGAGATGATATCCATTCGTAGTGTAGGGAATTATTCAATTATTTTCATCCTTTAGAAGACGAACTAGCATTTGCACCGAGAGGTACAAAGTAATGCTGGGGAGTGGGGAATGTGGAAAACAATAATTAAGTGAAATATATGGAAATTTTAGTTTCTATATATCTTTTAAAGAATGTAATAGGAGGCTAAATTTAAAAAGGAATATACACTAACATAAAGTAAGACTAACATAATTTTCACAGAATAATGGCATAGTAATGATGATATCCTTCTTCTTTGAGCTCCCTTCTCATCCTATGCTTTACTATATGGAATTTGAGAATTAGGGAAAGTACCAAGGTGCAATAAGAATCAACAAATGACAAATATGAAGAGAGAAAATGAAGGAAAGGAAAGTCTTTGCACTCAAGAAGCATACAAAATGGATTCATGAACTCCCTCATCCATTAGATCAAATAAAAAAATCATGGAGATCCTTGCCAATAATGAGAAAGAAAATAAATTTGGAAAAAAAGGAAAATTTTGAGAAAGAGATGCTCATTTAAAATAACACTAGGCTCAGAAGCATCTCTTGCCAAATTTGGCTACTAGGCTCATAAGCATCTCTTGTCAAATTTGGCTACTAGGCTCAGAAGCATCTCTTGCCAAATTTCACTACTCTATGTGAAATTTCATTGAAATTAAAGTATCTTTTTTCATTGTGTAAAAACAATTTATCAAGTAATGGTTAACACCTCTATTTATCAAGCAAGTTTCTACTAGTTAACACCTCTATTTCTCCAGAAATCTGGTTGTGCTACAAAGAGGGCTTTGGTGGGAGAATGAGGAAGAGTAGTGACTCTCCTGAGTGTTGGATGAATCGTTCGGGTGGGCTGCACCAGGGCATAAAAAAAAGGGGCCCCGAGTTTTGGTTTATTAATTTGTAAACCCTATTTCCGACAGCTCTTGAGAGGATTTCTAAATATAGACTGAAACCCTAATTAAAGAGATGAACCAGCTACATCATATGATCCGATTCTACAACCTAATATCGTATTTATATCATTGAGTTAAAAGCATTTTTTTCAATAGTCTTTTGGTCATTTGTTAGTGTAATAAAGTTCATTCGCTACCATCTTTTCTAGGTTCATCATAGGCTATTATATTAAAAATTTTGACCAACGGATTTGTAGAACAATCGAACCTCCCATCTAGTTGGAGCAATATGATCCATCTAAGCTGCACATCCTCTTATTGAGATAAAAATTTAATTGTTGGATTTAAACACTATCAGTGTGCTCATGTCATTCCATAAGGAGTAGACATGGTAGATAAATGTTAGTGGCTGAAGCCATTGCTGGTGACAATACTAGTGCTAGAGGTGGTGCATCAAACAGATTGAGTCTTTCTTTGTTGTTGCCTTTGTCAGGTTCCTCCTCTATCAAGCGTACCGCATCAACACCTCCTCCTCCTCCCCCACTGCCTCACCCCGCTGGAGAGCCCGCAGGGGGAGATCGCGTGGTAGCAGGCAGGGGAGGGATGAAAGAAAGAAAGAAACAAAGAAAGTATTTTTACTATCCACGAGTACAAAAATAGAATATGGGATAGTGAATAACAAACTATTAAAAGAATCAAAAAAATATTTATATACAACTAAGTTGAGAATGGAGATACAATTCCATGCGAGATTATATTTATTTTTTAGACACATTTATTTGTTAATGTAATCAAATATTCTCGTTGTCTTCTATCTTTCCCTCATTTATGATGAATGATAACCAAAAATCTAATGCAATTTTCTTGCACTCGAGCCAAAATTTTCATTGTAATTATTTTTATTTTCTTAACAAATTTGTTGCATCCTCCAGTGCTTTCTACCTTTTCAATTGAATGTCACGTGAAAAAACAATAATTTATGTTGGAAATAGATAGATGGCTTTTGTTGCTTTGGTCCTGGGGTCAATTTTGGCATCATTTATATGTATCACACTTCCAATTATATGAGAGGCAACATCCTTGAATGTTTCCTCTAATTCTTGCCCCTATGTTCCAAATTTCTCAGCTGCAATCAATATTGCATAATAAATATCATGGATAATTGACTCTTTCTCATAGTGATCCTTCGACATTCTTGATTTTTCCAGAAATTCCTGCATGCTCTGATAGAATCTTCCCTTCTCAAAATCTCCATATTTTTAGCATTCATTCCATACTGAGTTTCCCAGGATCATGACTGCATCCAAAGGCACGCTACTTTTTGCAGCGTTTTCCAGTCATTTGAGCTACATTGACTAGCTCATGCTTGTATCCAGCCATGTACAAAAATTATAAATGATGGAATACGATATCTGGATCTAGACTGCTACCCTGACTCTGATCGATGCTTGGGGTGAGCATTATTTAGAGCTGAACAACGGGAATCTGAAGAAAAAGCACTGGAGGGAAA
Organism: Pinus albicaulis; assembly: GCA_034641835.2. Classification (NCBI taxonomy): domain Eukaryota; kingdom Viridiplantae; phylum Streptophyta; class Pinopsida; order Pinales; family Pinaceae; genus Pinus; species Pinus albicaulis. Next base: position 871,582,005 of record CM076581.1, on the reverse strand, counting down.
TGGCAGAGGCCATCAATTTCTGCCCGGGCAATAACAAGAAACCTATTGAGTCTTTGTCATAGTGATCCTTCAACATTATTGATTTTTCCAGAAATTCTGGCATGCTCTCATAGAAGCTTCCCTTCTCAAAATATCCATATTTTGAGCATTCATTACATATTAAGTTTTCCATGATCATGACTGCATCCAAAGGCACACTACTTTTGCAGGGTCTACTAAGCGTTTTCTAGCCATCTGAGTTGCATAAACTAACTCATTCTTGTATCCAGCCATGTACAAATACACACTGGAATACGATATCTGGAGCTAGATCGTTACCCTGACCCTGATCGATTCTTTGGGTGAGCATTACCTGGAGCTTAACTATGGGAATCTGAAGTAGAAGCACTAGAAGGAAGTGGTAGAAGTCGTCAATGGCTGCCCCAGGAGGAATTTCACTCATGCAGTGCTCGTCTATCTGCTTTGGAGGTCTCCAAAGATGGAAATGTGTCGATGACTTTGGGAGGTAATGGATAATTGTTGTTTTTGAAAGGAGAAGAACATTCCACTTAAGGGGGTATGATGTCAATGGTCAAAATTGATGTTGATTCTGCTAGTTTGCATTTGTGGGTGGTTCTTTCTGCAAAATATGTTTTACTATGTTACTTTGTAAATTTTTTTGTTTATTGGAAACATTTTGTAGAGTTTATAGTGGACACATTTTTAGACTAAGATTAAATTGTAACCTGAAAGCTAGAAAACTACATAAATATACTACTAATAATAAAAATCTTGTAACAAAGAAACTATATAAGGGTTCGTGTCCCTAATCCAATGATTGTTAATATAAATCCCTTACTCCTTTATTAAAAAAACATATAAATATGTGTATTAAGTTTGAGATAATATGCATATTACTTAAATTTGAATTAATTGAAAAACAAACTAATTATTCATCAAATAAATTCCATCACCCTGAACCTCGGCCTAAGAGGGGGTGCTACGGATCTATGCACTTATAGATCTGTAGGGGGGGAAGGGGAAAAACCCCACAAATCAGGAACAAATAAATGGTGGCCTATCCTACAAGAATATTTTACAAGGGAAAAAAACTGCAGTAATACCTCCAGAACAAGTTGGAAACGCCCCATGGGCTTACATAGTAAAACAGTTGGGCCAAACACTAGCACTAAAGATAGACATTCTAGAAACAGAGGAGTATTGCACTAAATATGAAGCTCAGGCGTTAATAAGTCGTTTTAATTGATTCTGGACTAAACCAATGGAGCTCCTCCATTGGATCTTTACATGCTCAACCTAAAATTGTGAAATCCACCTTTGTTCCAAAGGCTTTTTTATTGTAAAATTTAAATCCTCAGAGGACAAAGACATCATTATTAGAGAAGGACCTTAGTTATAGGGATCAGCCAGCCTTTTCATTACTCCATGGTTCCTGGATTTTGACGCAAACACTATGACAGTCACTATAATGTCGATATGGGTCATATTATACAATCTCCCCCTTCATTTTTGGAATGACCAGGTCTTTGAAGGAATTGGGAATAATATCGGGCGATACATCAAAACAGATATAGAGAGATTAGAGTATAGTATCTATACTTTCTCACGTGTCTGCGTGGAATTAGATATTAGCAAAGGTTTACCGAAAGATATCATGATGATGTACAAACAAAAAAACTGGATGCAGTCACTAGACTATGAAAATACTTCATTCAAATGCATAATTTGTAGGCTGACAAGACACTTACAAAACACATGTCCTGCGCCAAAAAATAAAACAAAAAAAAAAGAAGAATAATGGTAAATAAAGAAAATTTTGGAAATATCCCCCACTTGAGTCAGAGGAGGAAGAGGCAAAAGAATAGGAAGATACCACTACTATGGAAAACAATCAGCCTACAAAGGAACCAAAGGTACAAGGGAAGGTTTCAACTTTACACATCGATCCACAAACTCATCTGAATCAAACATATATGAATCCAGAGGACATATGAAATGGTGGGAATAAACGAGATCATTCTTCAGATAACTCATATTTAGATAAGGACAATGTAATACAGATAGAATATAATCAGATTGTCCTTGCCACATTCGTTCCATCTCAGGGCGAATGGCGAAAGGTCGAGAAGAAGAAAGGAATAAATACTTGATTCGTGGGGTTTCTCTCCCACTCCGGTGGCTGGGGATGTTTTATGCCATCTGTTTTTCCTTATTTCCTTTCCTTCTTTTCATTTGGTGAATCTTTTTGCGTGTGCTCGACTTTGTTTCAGGCTTGCTTTTCATCTTTGTGATCAGTCACCCTAGGGAGCATTGCTTCATATGGAATGTTGTGACATCTACGATGTAAATTTTTACATTTTTATATAAAAATTTTGATTTTTTTCATCGTAAAAAAAACATATATACATTATATTAAATTAAAATAAATTCATTTTAATTATATCAACCTTTCATATTTAAAATTTTAAAAATATATGGAAGTTATATTAATTTTAAATAAACATTTCATATAAAAATAATATGAAATGGTTTTTTTTATAAATATTAGTTATTTGTTTTTAATTAATATATTATATAAAATTTTATTTATTTTAATAATCATTATTATTATATATAATGACGAATAGGTAAAATAAAAATGAAAAAGAATTTAAAAATTCTCATAATAACTATGTTTAAGATATGCACACAAATATAACACTTAATTAATAATAAGAAGGGAAATACTTTTTGATGTAACATTTAAGAAATAAATAAAAAAAGGTAATTTCTTGTGCTATAATATTTAAGCTAAATAAGGTAATACTTATAATAATGAAAAAACTGAGCGACTTACTTCCAACGAATTTCATGCCAAAATTATCGCCTTTTAAGACTATATTTTAACTTAACCAATCGGCTATGCTCGTGGTGACCTAGAGCTATAGGGCAAGTGTCCATGGTTTTCACGTTTGGATGTGTCATGTTGTGTATCATGCAATGCATGAGTTTGAACAATATCTTATACTTAGCGGAAATTCTTTATACCTGCTAGACAAGTTGCCTTTCTTTATCCCATTGGGGTTAAAAGAGAAGCACAAGGAAGTGTTGGTACTAGTGACAGCGGCAAGTCTAGGAGGGAAAAGTGGTCATGTGAAATATATGTTGTAAGGGAGATGATTTTTATTTTAGTTACCACATAATTATTTCACATTCCCTAGCATGGTGCAACATGAAATTGACACCTAGAAAGGCCATGGCCAAGGCAAAGGCCAAAGGCTCATTTCGATCAACATATACCCACCCACTGTCTTTCCTTCCTTCTTTATATCCGTGGTTTCGTAGAAAATTATAGAAACCAAAGGCGTGTGCGTGCTCCCCGGCCACCAAATATTCATGGAGTTCCTTTGTTCACCTGTTGTTTCTCTTCCGCCTGGGGTGTTGGTCCTGCTGGTACTCATGGATTGTGTTTTTTGTAGAATTATGTCAAGGCCAAGGCTTGTTCCTGGCCCTAGATGATATCCTATCGTGGGTTCTTTATTTTTTTTTTCCAAGAATGGAGGCCACATGCTTCAATGGTACATAGAAATGCTCGCAGAATCCCCCACGCAGACCATTCTGGTCGAGTGACTAGGAGCGGTTTGGATGGTTGTGAGGGCGAATCCTGAGAATATTAAGTATATTCTGAATATCCAACTCAAAAATTATCCAAAGGGGAATCCCTTTAATTTTATTCTGCATGATCTATTGGGGAAGGGGATCTTTAATTTTGATAGGAATGCCTGGAAATTGTAGCGCAAGATTTCCAGCTATGAGTTCAACACTCTCTCTCTCCACGAATTTGTTCTACGAGTCATTGAAAAGGTCATGGATCGACTCCTGTCGATTCTCGATGAGGCTAGTGAGATGGGCAGAGGCTTCCATTTTCAGGACATTCTGTATCATTTCGCATTTGATAATATATTCAAAGTTGCATTCGGGATCGATCCGAGCCTTTCTGTTTCAGAGTTCACGCAGGCTTTCGATGCGGCATCCACGATAATATATGCAAAGTTGTGTTCAAGATCAAACTAAGCCTTTCTATTTTAGAGCTCGCGTATGCTTTCGATGTAGTGACCGAGCTCTGTGTGTGGCAATCCATAGCGCCGATATCGTGGACGGTGGAGAAATCGAGGACAACCAGGATAACTTAAATTCACCCAATATTCTGTCTGCACATGTCAACATATAATTCATGAGAAGGGTGATAGGAATATTTCTAAATGGGTAGGGTGAACAGTGTTTTCCCACCCAATCTCATAAAGAAAGTGCCTCCGGCATAATTATGTCCAACAATTGAAGTGATTTTAAAAGCACCTATCCATAGTTTCTGAAACTTATGATGTATACCCTAATTTTTGTGTGAAAAACCCCATAAAAATACATTTAAATTGAAATTGAAATTGAAACTAACAAATTTAGATTTCCTATCGAAATATTTCTTGATTGTATACATTCTATGTTTTAAATTATCAAGAGAGTGATTACTCTTCTCTTCTAGAGACAGTAGGTTAACACTCTTTGAGGAATGTCAGTGGAATTTAGTTCTTCATCTTCCATGGCAAGAGGTAAAAAATTTAATTCAATTTGAACATGCATGACTTCCTCTTACCCATATACAAGCTCAAAAGGAGAATTTTAAGTACTCATTTTAACAGCTATATGATAATCCCATAACATTACGAGGATTATCACTTATGATTTTCCTCAAGATTCAAATTAAATTCTTATTTTTAGATTTAGCCAACCTGTTACCTTGGGGATAATAGGTAGATGAGCTAGAGTGTCTAATCCTATATTTTTCATAAAACTCAGTAAAATGTGTAGAAATAAAAGTTGGGCCACTATCTGTGATCAAATTAATAGGAATGCCAAAACAAGACAAAGTATTATTTTCCAGGAATTCAATAACTTGCTCATCATGAGCATTTTTCAAAGGAAAAAATTCTACCCACTTTATGAAATAATATATGGAACTGAGTATAAACATGTTCCTTGTGGATTAGGGAGGTTAAATTGGACCAATAAAATCAAGGCCCCATTTTGAGAATGGGAAATCATCCATAATAGGTTGCAAAGGCATAACATGAAATTTTTCTCTGCTAGTAGCTTGTTGACACTCTTTGCAACTATGCACAAATTATATGAGTCTAAAAATATTGTGGTCTAGCAATATCCATATCTCAAGAGTTTAAATGTTGTGGATTTAGCTTCAAATTAACCTCCTATGTGCATCCCTCCACAAGTTGAACTATGAGACAAACCCAAAATTACATCTGCATATTCATCGTTGACACAACACAACAATAGGCCATTGAAATATCTTCAAAAAATCATATTATTAAAAATTAGATATTCAGAAGATTCAAGGTTCAATATTCTCCTTTGAGTCTTATCCAAATGATCGGGACATTTCTAATTCTACAAGTAATAAATTATTTCCATATACTATGGATGTTCCACAACACCAATTTGTTGTTCATTGATTAAAAACATAGCATATATGGATTCATCATCATTTTCTAGCTCACAAGGTTCAGGGTATTGAGCTAAGAAGTGCTAAATCGCATCGCTTTAATTTTTTAGTGGTGATGATGGAAAATTTGTGTTCTTGGATTTTGGCAAGCTAATGAGTGAGTTTTCTTAAAGATGAGTCTTGGAAAGTATGAAATTAATAGTAGGTAATGGGACTATTACCTCAGTATTCTTGCCTAGATTATAGTGACAAAAATACTCAATCACTTGAAGAAGGGAAGAGATTTTTTTCGTCTAAATAGTTCTTGAATTCGTCTTTAGAAGGAATTTGACTCATAAAATCAATTGGTAGTTATATACCTTGATCATTTTTCTTCAAAAGGATGCTAGAAATGGCTTCCTCGGTAGCATTGGTGTAGATAGAGAAGTATTTAGAGAAGTATGGCTTATATAGTCCAAGCACAAAGGAAATGGATGCTTTTATGGAAAGATAATATGTTTTCACTGCATCATACCATTTAAAAACATGATATATTATGTATGGGTTTTGTTACACAAATTTTTGGTCATCTAACCATGTATACTTAGAAGGATCAAAATACACCATGTAAGACCAATTTTACCATAGCAAAATTGATTTCACTAACAAATAATTTAATAAACCATAGTTTATTAAGTTATTTTTGGTCCAAATAGAAAACCCCGTGAGGAATAATTAAATAAATCCTTATTTATTTGATTTTCCTCTAGGAATAATTAATTAAACCTCTATTTAATAATATTCTTGGTCATATTTAACCCAATTAATGTGAAATAGTTAGATAAATCATTATTTATCTTATTATTCTCTAAGAATAATTAATTAAATCATTATTTAATTCATATTCCTTGTTAAATTTGACTAAATCATTTAGGAATAACAAAATAAATCATTATTTGTTAAATTATTCCTTGAACCCATCCTTGAAATGATAAATAAATATTTTATTTGTTTATTGTTCCTAATTAAATGGATTTAACCAATTTAAATTCATTTTCCATCCAACAAAATATAATAAAATATTACAGGCAGTTTGATCTAGATCTTGGTTAATAATATTTTATTTTGCACCATTATCAAGGATAATTCAATATTTTGTTATAAATAGGAGGGTTTTCCATTCACTTCTTACCTTTGATCATTTTATCATGGTCGGACTTTGACCCTCTTATCATTGTCTATATTTGATTATTTTTATTTTCTTTTTGCTTATTGATCTCCCTTTGAGTTCTACACGTCTTGGGTATTCTACACCGTTGAGAGAGAAATTTTGAAGCTGAAGCATTTTAGGACAGCCAAGAACCCATCCCATTGAGGGGGACTGTATCAGTTCTCTTCCGAGGTGTTACATGATACAAAAAATTATTTATAATTCTTGTATTAACTATTGGATATTTGGGAAAAACACTTATTTCATTTTGCTATTTAGCTGCTTTATTTGCATATATTTTTGGGTTTATTTTTCATTTGTTTCAACCATCTATTGTAGATCTAAGAAGTTAGAAAACCATCTTTTTTTTTAGGGTTGTTTTTCATGTGCAGCTAAAGTGATCTCTTTCCGTACACTTGCCTTAAGATTTCATACTAACAATTGGCGTCTCCACAGGGTTTTATTCATATTTCCTGCATGACCATCTGCTTCAATACATAGGATTTTTATTCAGCTACTTTTTTTAGCCTCTTAATGTTTTTTTTTACCTTTTATACCCTAAAACAGTAAAAATCTAACTTCTGCATGTTTCTGGATGTTTTCCGTAGGTAACAGGTATCAGTCGCGCCATAGATGACAAAATTTTTCCGCAACCTGTGAGTTCAGGGCTCAGATAGTAGTTGTTAGGCAAAAAACTTCGATTTCACCATCAAACATGTCAGTACCTACGAGCTGCAGTTTTTGCGGAGTTTTTTTCTGTAATTTTCAGGGTTTGTCGCAAGCACTGTTCAGGGTTGTCTGACCTCTATCTCCACCTCTCTCAGGCTTGGATATGCTCAATTTTTCTTTTTTAAGTGGGAATAAACCTCTTATGGCTTCAGGTATACTTCCACCTTTTTAGGAAGGGTTTAGCTGAGTAGGTAGTCTGAGATTCTATAGCGCTTTCAGCCATTTTTCAGGGTTTGATCCCTCTGCCTTTCAGATCCATTGATATTGGTTATTATCTCATCCAAAAATACCTCTTGAGTCTTTTTTGACCTCTCCCTTAGTGTCCCTCTTGTTTCCCTTAGGTTTTTAACATGTTGCCTCCCATTTTGTAGCAGTTTTCCCTCTAGTTTCTTGTTTTTTTCTACACCTATTTCCAGAAGAACTGAGTCATTATATCCATGTCCCTTAGACCTTAAATATTTTGTCCATATTATGTGTTTTGAGTCAATTTCGCCCGCCTCTTAGAATATTTTCTTGGTAGCCCTTCTTTTTGGGTTATAATTTATGCATCATTAGCTATTTATTTTACTCTCGCTTCAGTTTTATTTAGAGTTATACAACATTTTTTCTTTTTGTTTATACACAACTATATGGGCTTAACTAAAATTAACATAGATTGAACACAGACACCCCTAAAGCTATGAGCGCTTTGTTTACATTTCCAAACCAAGACATAAACATCACAATTAATTTATTTTCCCCTCTGTGTCTTTGTTTATTTCTCTTCGATCTTATTTTGGTATCTGTGTATTGTGATCATTGTGCCCCCAAGGTGTTTATCCTAGAGACTCCTAGGCCTTCATCCTCAGTTTCTATTAGGAAGACTTACTCCACCTCGTATACGTCGAGTTATTCCTCCTTCGAGTCCCTATACAAACTTTGATTCTGGTCCATCGAGCCCTCACTCTAATTCCAAACCTATTTCTCCTCTACCACATTCTCCCACCATGTCAGGTGCCAATGTAGGTACTGGTCCTAATGCTGGTGGTAGCCCCCGCCCTAACTCTGGAGTTGCTAGTAGTGGAACCATTATCAAAACCATCCCGACAACTCCCTTGCTACCTTTTATGGTAGGTTTGATCCTCCTCGATTTCAGCCAGTTAATCAACGTCCCTATACACCATGATCTAGGTTGGCCCATTATGCTAACTAAAATTCCTTTTGACATCCCTAAATTCTAAGGAAACGCTGGAGAGGACCCTATTAATCATGTCTTCTCCTGCCACATGTGGTGATTGTCTAATTCTATCACTGATGACTCTATCCGTCTTCGGTTATTCCAGCGCACACTTACGGGAGATGTTGCAAAGTGGTATGTAGACCATGCCTCTCCCTCTCATTCCAATTTTGTGACTCTTGCTAAAGCATATATGCCCTAATTCCATCTACTTCTCCGATATGATACTAGTACCGAGTTATTGACCGCCTTCTGTAAAACTTTTGCCACTCACCTTTCTGACCATGTCCAAGAATGGCATAGAAGGAGGAGCTTATGTCGAGCTCCTACATTCGATGACCGTGTCTATATGGATTGGTTTATCAGGACATTTTTTCCTTCTATTGGTAAATATGTCACATCTGAAAAGAGGAAGAAGCTCTCTAAATTTCCTTGAAATATGACTTGATCTATGCCCAGTCTGGTTATGTTTATATTGTCTTTCTGTATCTTCTGAGACCTAGTGGTTCCAACACACCTGGGGCATCTCACGATGCTAACAGTATCGTTGGATATCTTTCACATACATATACTCATTCTCCCATGGGTTATGGTTTACCTCAGAGAGGGGCCAACTCCTCTAGCACTTATCCCCCTCCTGACAACATGTGTCTAAGACAAAGCACATTTTCTCCATTACATCAATTCATGTCAGGGCCTGGGATCTCTCAACCTGTTTACCCCAATGTTGCTCAACCTCCTTTCTATCCTTATCAATAACCTGATGCTCCAACCCCTCCGGAATTATCACCCTAGCCTCCCATTCCTTCTCAACCTCCACCACAGCAACCACATCTTCCTCCGAATCAAGTGTATGTGGAGCAGAGCACGACTAATCCTCCAACTTCCAAGAAAAATAGGAAAGGCAACCAAAATAAACCATCACAAGGTAATAAAGGGTGCCAACCTAAGTATCCAAACTCTAACAACCAGCAACAAGGCAATCATCCCAAGAAGGACATGCCTCTTCGTACAAACATGCCTTGTTCTATTTGTGGTGTGCATGGACATTATACTCACGATTGCCCCCATTTACCCCGAATGCACTAGTTTTGGGAAGCACAAGAAACATCTAGAGGGCAGGTAGCCATGGGTTCGCCTCCTCCAAATACTGTGCATGTTCAACCAGTTGTTTTTACTTATCCTTTCCCTCAGCAAGGATATGTGGCTACCCAACCCCCTCAAGGTCAAGTTGCCCCTCAAGCCTATCAGTCTAGTAATTCTAATTACCAGATTCTCATGATGAATTCTAAAGTGGTTAATACCATGGATTTCAACCTTCAAACTCTGTTGCACCAATATGGCAAGCCTCCTGCTTCTTCTACAACCGAGTCTCAAACCAAAGTTTCCATAAAGTCCAATTAGACACTTAATTCCCCTTTAGATATCCCTCAGCCATGAGCCCAGGTCCTTCCCAAGATCCCCAAAGGGCCATTACACCAAACTGCTGATTCTGCCAAAGTCGCCCATAATTACAGCATAATAGATGACTTAGCACAATCTCATGCTACTATGTCAATGCTGAAAGTCCTCCAATCGTGACCCTCACAATGTAAAGCTCTATTATCTGCTCTAGGCACCATGGATCCTTCATATGATCATTTTATCATATTTGATGTTGAAAAATCATAACTTCCCCCCTCACTTTCATCCATCAACTTAAAAATACCAGTTCAGATTTGGAATGCCTAAGTTTCACGATGTATCATTCACGACGGTGCATCCACCTGTGTGATGTCCACCTCTATTTGGAAGCAACTTGTATTGCCTGAGTTAGTCCCATCCACCATCACTTTGGGTGCTTGGGACGGCCACTCTTCTCAGCCCCTTGGCATGTACCACAATTGTCCTGTCACTCTTGAAGGAAATATTGTTTGTATTCACATTAAATTCATTGATGCCCCTTGGATTACACAACCCTGTTGGCTCATCGTTATACCTATGCGATGTCTATTGTCACATATGTGGTTCACCGTAAAATATGCTCTCCTCACAATGGAAAGATCATTACCATAGATCATTTGATATATTACGAACTGAAGTCTCAACTCTCTCTTCAGTCTATCATCTCTTGAGTGGCCGATAAAAAATTAGTCACACCTCTGACCAATGTGTCACCTAGAATCTATAAATATTCCACCTTACTTGGTGCATTCCCTGGTCCCCCCCTCTTGTCGTAGATCATATCTCATCGAATGTTTTCATGACGAAATAATCTCGCACTAGACATAAGTGGTTTGGTTCAACCACCCAGTAGCCTAAGCCTCCGCAACCTGCTGGTGTTCTGTCGATGCAGCCTACAGGGCCTTCCTTTCAAGGACCTTCCTCTTCTGTTAGTGTCTCTTCCACTCCTTTTCAACCAGGAACGGTTCCTGATAGCCTTAACAATTTTGGAGCCATTCCTCCAATCCATTACCCCTTCGGGTAGATATCATTTCTCACTCCACCCTTTGGAGTCTTTTTGGTGCTTGTTATGGCTACATTGAGCCTTCCCAATTTCACCCTAGGGATCCCAGTTTGGTACATTGATCCCCCAGCCAAAACCCCACCTATTCAACTCAAACCTTATACCATTTTGACCCTGGTCCAACTGGTCACCATGAATCCTACCTTTGCTCACCTAGTTCAATAGGAATCTACTCCTATTGCGAAAGAATCTGGTTGGGGGGGAAAGCTAGAAAGAAGGAACCAAAGGATAAGGTTTCCCAAACAACTCCTACTCCTTCTAATCCTCCAAATAAGCCATCAATGCGTGCTTCATGTGATGTTTTTGGACATGCTACCCAAAATTGTCCTAAGCTTCCTCTTCTCAAACCTATGGTTAATGAAACATTTCTTGAATCTGATATCCCGGAGGTCCATGTTACCTTACCCAATTCAGCTAAGAAACTTAAAAATTTGCACAAGAATAAGCCTATTGCTTTGTGTGATCTTTATGGCCACTATTCTCACCTTTTTCCTCATCTTGAATATTTTCGAGACACCCTTGATGTCATCCATCGAATCGAGGTCGGGCGTAGCAAACTAGCTACTCATCTACTCGTGCATTTGGCTCAGCCTAAACCAGAGGAAATTATCATACCTCCTCCTGATGTCGAGATGAAGAAACCTTCGGCCGCCATACTCTATCTGTCATCATCGACGAGATCCTTGGCAAAACATCCCTCCGGGATGTTCCCTTCTATTTTGACTGAACCTCCTCGGACCATCACCTTCGGCTCAACATCGATAGATGTTTCATCTACTAGCTCTTTCTATACCCTCCGTAGCAATGGATATGTGAACCATATCTCTCATGATGAGGCATCAGGTAGACCCGCCGAGTCATGTGGTCTCTCTTCTACTAGTCCCCCCATATTTCATTCTGATGAAGACATTATGGAAGCAATGACCACCCTTGACTTTCCTTGAGATGATATGCACCACCGTGTGTACTTCCTTCAGCAACAGACCCATGACCAACATGTTGTGGAGTCCAAAGGCTTCATCCATAGTCAAATAATTTTTTTCAATAACCCCTTACTTTGAAACCTTGCATTTGAACGACATACAACTTGAGGTCATTACATTGACACCCAATGTTTGGGTAAGGGGGCACCCATATTTGAGATTCTAGGAGAAGCAATTCTCCACAACCCTCCTAGTGAATCTAGTAGTGTCGACTCTAGTACCATTATTATTCCCCATTTATAATAACCTCTAGAATCTCACATCACTTCATATCACTCTAGGGATGATCCACTTAATCATTCCTTCACCTTACATCAACAACCCAATCCCTTAGACAATGTTGTTGACCAACCTCTAGCTAGGGGCATCAGTCCCAAATTAGCATACCAGATCACTCCCCTCCACCACACATGCTTGGGGGCATGATGGCACCCCTAGCCACCTTCTCACCTGATTAAAAAAAATCTAAGGCTAGACCCCGCTGATCTAGGTATGGTCGATTATCCTCCCATTCCTTGGATAGTTTTTCCTACCGGCCTCTCCGACGAGCCATTTATCGTCTATTATTGATACCATATCTTCAAATATTCTACTTTATGTGATACCGTACTTACCACGTAGTCCCCATGTTTGACTTGGCGGGCTGGGATGATTCTAGAAATTCTCTAGTAGTTCAATCATGTATCCCTTTCTTACCTTGATTATTCACCACGAACCCTTCTTCCAAGAAGCATTAAGGCCACCTTTTGGACAAGTGAGGTCACCTTCACTTCAATTTATAACTTAAACATAAGTTAAAAATTGAATACATGTGACGGTGGATTTGGCACATCTCCTAACAAGGAAGAAGAGGGTGGCTCCATTGGGAAAACATCAAACGAAATCAAAACTTGTTAACATTTAATTATATACATGCATGTGTACACAATTATTTATTTTAAAAATATGTCATCATGATACCGATACAATAATACAATAATAATTGTACATCAACATCATGAACACTTAAAAAACACTAACATTTCCCAACATATCATCTTGATTGTGAGAACCTGAACCTTCGACCGTGATATTATCAATATTTTCGTTCATCAAGCGTGTTAACTACAAATGGTGAATATATGATACATTTTTCTTAGATTAACATATACAAATAAACATGTATATGTAAATTACAAATTACATTAAAATATTCACCCTAACCATTAACACCTATCGATCCCATGCCCTCTTCCTAATGAATAATTAAGTCTTTCCAACCATTGAAAAAATTCTTTCCATGTGGTCTAAGCTCTTCAATACTCATGTTGTCTATCTCATCATCTACACTATACATAAAATTAGCATGTTCATTCTCTCATGCTTCTTGTCGATTCAGACCAATATCAATTCCACCAAGTCCAGTCTAAACATTCTCTATGATGGCATCCCTTGCTTCTCTACTAATTTGAGAAGTGGCATCCATCTTTGGCTGCAAAGTTTTCACACAAAGTATTTGGCTTACCAATGGTGGCTTGGTTCTAGGAAACTTAGCATCATGCTTAGCACCCCTACGGTCACATAATTGACCTTTCCCATGACCAAAAAATTCATAGGGAAGGTCATTGTAATTGGGTTTCATTCTCAAAAATAATTCTGCATAAAATAATTTTGAGAAATAACTAGGAACCTCATCGTTCGATGGTAGTATTCCATATGCAGCATGGTGTGTATCATACAAATGGAAATCTATATCAGGGTGCTTGAAATATTGCACCTTTAGAATCTTTCTTTTCGACCCTTATTTGAAATTAAACATAGATTTTACCATTTCTTTTGTGCCTTTTATTTTAACATTGTCCCATGTATCGGGACCCATCATTGTTTCTTTTCTTTTCCTCATCACTTCTAGAAAAGTATCAGTGGTTGGATAAATATTTTTTTAAACATCTACAAGTGTGCTTAAAGAGTGCGTAACTATTTCTAAGCTTTCTCGACTCTCAGTAGGGAGTTTCAAAGACAGAAGATATTTATTCAATTTTGAATAAAGATGTTCACACCTTTATAGTGTGCATTGTTTGATGTTTGTTTCCCAAGGTAAATATGAAATTTCAGAAGGATGAGTTGTGGTTGGTGTACAACCTTCTTCTTGAATAACGTGGTATGGCCTACATATTTTTCGAGAAACATTTTCACCGTATGGATCAATATATAAAATTATCTATAAATAAAAAAACATGTGAACAAATTTGTACAATTTTTCTTTTTAACCATAAAAAAATTATATAAATAATTTTAAAAATTAATAATTGAATGAAAATAATATTCAGATTGATGGCCACCTCGAGATGGTTGGGAAACATCATGCCCACCCTCATATGGTTGAGAACCCACATGACCACCCATTGATAGACCACCACCCATTGTTTGAGAACCAAGATAACCACCCATTGATTGGCCACCGGGGGAATGTGTACCACTACCCTCATGCGATTGGCCACCACCTATTGATTGGCCACCAGGGGAATGTGTCCCACCACCACCCTCACACAACGAGAGGCGAGCTTCATAAACAAAATATGAATTTCTAATCAATTCATAAATACATAAATACATATAAATGCATACATATGATTGATTAGATTGTGTGAACCATACCACGATTTCTTGAACCATGGCTATGCTCCATTGATTGAGTAGATACTATTTTCCTCCGAAATCCTAAAAATGAAATTTATTAAAAATTAATTTAACTCGTAAAATTGATAAAAAAAAAAATCAATTCCATATGTATATATATATATATATATATATACAATAAAAAATAAATTCCACATGTATACATGTATGCATGGGGATAAGATTATATATTCAAATGTCATTTAAAAACATGCACATTTAACATAAATTCCATTAACATCCCCTAATCCATGATCCCCCTCTCTCGTAGAGGCATGGGATTTTATTGATGTTCGCCTCAAAGAATCACGTGCCAAATTATCATCCTCCATGATATATATATATATATATATCTAGTGGAAATTTACAATTATTTTTAAAATTAATATTTAAAATAAATTCAAAAGAATTCAAAAATTTGATGTAATTTTGTACACAAATGTTGAGCACAAACACAAATTATGTAAAACACAAAACTTTCAAAGCAAAAATTGATGTGTAAAACTCACTTTAAACAAAAATGCGTTGAATTCCTGCACATTTAATTTTATAACACATGAAGTTCACCAAGTTGTGCTTACGTGGTGGGAGCACACTTGGTATATAATTAAAAAAAGCACATGGTAATTAAAAATGTCGCATTTATAAGTAAAAAACACACACATATCAAAGATATGTTACAATGTCCATCAATAAATTTTGAAACATAGCTTCTCAACACTAATTCATCTTTGAGAGATGAATCATAAATAAATTTTGGAGTGTCTCAATACTTGTTCATCTTTGAGAGATGAATCCAGAATTGGCATTTCCCCATACAATAGATCACCAAACATCTTATTAATATTTGCACAAGGTATTATACTAAATGATTGAATTTGTCTAACAATATTATTTGCTTTTCCACGCAGTTGTTTTAGCCTCTCCTTTTTAAATTGGTACATGCCTTTCATCTGGTTTATGCAAGTTCAGAATTGGTGAAAACTACAAATCCTTTTGATTCATACTCGCTAGTTATTACCAAGCCTTACATAAATGCAATATAATATGCCTCACTATTTTTTGTTCTTACAATTACATTCATTTTCCTTTGAACGACTTTGTTAGTTGAAATATTGCATAGCACATATGTAATCACTGCTTTCTCTAGATTGGGATAACAAGAAACATCTATGCATAATGTCCATTTTTCAACCATATTTAGTGGGCTTTTTTATCCTTGAAAAGAACAAATTCAATAAAATATATTAAATGAACATTTATTGCAAATGCCTTAAGTTTATGGGAGAATTGACATATACGGTTTCCAAAAACTCTAGGACCGCAATAAAATATTAAATGAGCATTTATTGCAAATTCCATAGTTTATGGTAGAAAGGAAACGTACATGATCTCCAAAAACACCGGAAAATTCTTAAAATTTTAAGGGAGAAAGGACATGTACATGGTTTCCAAAAACACTAGAAAATGCCTTAAAATATATGGGAGAAATGAAATGTACATGGTTAATTTTATGGGATAAATGACATGTACATGGTTTCCAAAAGCACTATGATCATCCCTGAATTTAGCTATATAATTTTTATAAAGGTGATAGATATGTGATTTTGAAAACATCCTTGTTATTAAAAAGGTCAGGGGCTAAATGAGTAACAACACATCCTAGCCATTATGGTTGGTTAGGTGATAGTGGACCCCTATGATATGACAGACACATTTAGCTAAAACATTTATAACTGTCCGAAAGACATATTGCATCTATAACCAACTTAACTTCTAGACAATTCAGAGTTCAAATTTAGAGTTCCAACCTACTAATAGTCTGCAGTTGGTCTAATTTTTAGGTGGAGAGGTTTAGTTCCCATAGGTCTCAAATTTGAGAAGTAGACCATCGAATTTTCATCAGAGTCCTGTGGAATGTGCCATACGATTCATATATTGAAACATAACTTTGTCAAGTTTGACAAATAATTTCATATATTGAACATAACTTTGTCGAGTTTGAGCATTAATGCTAATTTCAAATGGATTTCTAAAAAGGAATTGTAATTTAGGCAATAATTTCGGATGGATGGTGATTTTATTGTTTGGGTTTTTATATTCTCCAGTGTTCTTTCACATGGTGTTAAAATTTAGAGGTGCATGAGTGAACATGAAAAATGAGATTAAGCAGATAGCATATATTCTACTCTATAAAATATAAAAATATATCATTTCTTTCCTTGGCCAGGTATTAGCTCTATTATGTATTGTACACTCTTCTTATCACTTATGAAACATATCTGGTCTAATTTGGTGTCAATATCAAGATCATGTAGCCTCTCAAATGTTTTATTAGTTGGTACTTGCAATCATATTCTCTGGTTTACTTTTAGATATGGTTAAAATTTAGAGGTCCATGAGTGAGCATGAAAAATTAGATTAAGCAGAGATCACATTAAAATCTGCAAAATATAAAAAGATATCGCTAATTTCAAACGGACTTTGATAAGGAATGGTAATTTAGGAAATAATTTTGGATGAATGGTGATTTTGTTGTTTGGTTTTTTATATTCTCTAGTGTTCTTTCACGTGGTGTTAAAATTTAGAGGTGCATGAGTGAACATGAAAAATGAGATTAAACAGATAGCATATTCAACTCTGCAAAATACAAAAATATATTATTTCTTTCCTTGGCCAGGTATTAGCTCTGTTATGTATAGTACAATCTTCTTATCACTTATGAAACACATCTGGTATAATTTGGTGTCAATATCAAGATCATGTAGCCTCTCAAATGTTTTCTTAGTTGGTACTTGGAATCATATTCTCTGGTTTACATTCAAAGATGGTTAAAATTTAGAGGTCCATAAGTGAGAATGAAAAATTAGATTAAGCAAAGAGCACATTCAACTCTCCAAAATATAAAAATATATCGCTAATTTCAAATGGATTTTGAAAAGGAATGGTAATTTAGGAAATATTTTCGAATGGATGGTGATTTTTTTGTTTGGTTTTTTATATTCTCCGGTGTTTTTTCACATGGTGTTAAAATTTATAGGTGCATGAGTGAACATGAAAAATGAGATTAAGGAGATAGCATATTCAACTCTGCAAAATATAAAAAGATATCATTTTTTTCCTTGGCCAAGTATTAGCTTTGTTATGTGTAGTACACTCTTCGTGTCACTTATGAAACATATCTGATCTAATTTGGTGTCAATATCAAGATCATGTAGCCTCTCAAATGTTTTTTTAGTTGGTACTTTGAATCATATTCTCTGGTTTTCTTTCAGAAATGGTTAAAATTTAGAGTTCCATGAGTGAGCGTGAAAAATTAAATTAAGCAGAGAGCACATTCAACTCTACAAAATATAAAAATATATCGCTATTTTCAAATGGATTTTGAAAATGAATGGTAATTTAGGAAATAATTTTGGATGGATGGTGATTTTGTTGTTTGGTTTTTTATATTCTCCAATATTCTTTCACATGGTGTTAAAATTTAGAGGTGCGTGAGTGAGCAAGAAAAATGGGATTAAGAGGATAGCATATATTCAACTCTGCAAAATATAAATAGGTATTATTTCTTTCCTTGGCTAGGTATTAGCTTTGTTATGTATAGTAAACTCTTCTTGTCACTTATGAAACATATATAGTCTAATTTGGTGTAGATATCAAGATCATGTAGCCTCTCAAATGTTTTTTTAGTTGGTAATTGGAATCATATTCTCTGATTTAATTTCAAAGATGGTTAAAATTTAAAGTTCCATGAGTGAGCATGAAAAATTATATTAAGCGGAGAGCACATTCAACTTTGCAAAATATAAAAAGGTATCTCTAATTTCAAACGGATTTTGAGAAGGAATGGTAATTTAGGAAATAATTTTGGATGGATGGTGATGTTTTTGTTTGGTATTTTATATTCTCCAGTGTTCTTTCACATGGTGTTAAAATTTAGAGGTGCATCAGTGAGCAAGAAAAATGAGATTAAGTGGATAGCATATATTCAACTCTACAAAATATAAATAGGTATCATTTCTTTCCTTGGCCAGGTATTAGCTCTATTATGTATAGTACACTCTTCTTGTCACTTATGAAACATATCTGATCTAATTTGGTGTCAATATAAAGATCATGTAGCCTCTCAAATGTTTTCTTAGTTGGTACTTGGAATCATATTCTCTGGTTTACTTTCACAGATGGTTAAAATTTAGAGGTCCATGAGTGAGCATGAAAAATTATATTTAGTAGAGAGCACATTCAAATCTACAAAATATAGAAATATATCATTTCATTTCTTTACCAAGTATTAGCTCTCTTATGTATATTACACTCTCGCTCAATTCGGAAAACTATATAGACTTGAGAGCTACTCCAAATGAATTTCTTTAATTGAAAAAAAAAAATCATTGTTTTTTGATACAAAATTTTGTAAATACTTACAGACAGACGTAGCCACATTTTAGAGAGAGTAAATAATAGGACTATGCACCAATATATTAACAAAGCTTCAACAAATAGACAGAGAGACAAATTTCACAAAGATATTAATCAACAAGACTATGCACGAAGCTGATTTTTTGTACAAGACCAAGCAGGTTCCATGGTATATTACACTTTGGCTCAATCCGAAAAATTATATATACTTGAGAGCTACTCCAAATTCATTTCTTTAATTGAAGAAAAAAATCATTGTTTTCTAATGCAAAATTATGTTAATACAAACAAAGAGACAAAGCCACATTTCACGGAGATTGAATAACAGGACTATGCACCAAGAGATTAACAGGGCTTCAACAGATAGACAGAGAGCCACATTTCATAGAGATTAATAAATAGGACTATGCACCAAGCTGATTTGTTGTAAAATACCAAGCAGGTTCCATGGTATATTACACTCAGGTTCAATTTGAAAAATTATATAGAATTGAGAGCTACTCAAAATGCATTTCTTTAATTGAAAAAAAAAATCATTGTTTTCTAATACAAAATTATGTAAATATAGACACACAGAAGCACATTTCACAAAGATTAAATAACATGACTATGCACCAAGAGATTATTAGAAATTCAACATACAGACAAAGAGCCACATTTCAGAGAGATTAATTAATAGGACTATGCACCACTCCAGATTTGTTCTTACCCATAGGTTCAAGGGATGGGATCAGTGACCACATCTCCATCTCCCTACCTCCTATAGTAATCATCATGGGACTAGAGGTACCTTCATATAACTTATATACAAGTAAAAGGAAGGAAATTCAAAGCCAATTCGAAAGTGAGTTAACATGTAAAGAGTAAGTGAATGATCCTGCAAAGTCAGAGCCAGCAATAGAGTTAGTTGAAGCTATTGATCCATAATAAGTAGCAGAAGTATCATTAGCAGCAACTTCAACAGAACATCAACAATGGAAGCATCCCCCACCTATACGATAGGGAATACAGTCATCAAAGAAAGCATTTGGGGAAATGCCAAGATTATAAATATATAGGTAAAAGGAAGGAAAGGCAGAGCCAATTTGAAAGTGATTTAACCTGTAAAGAGTTAGTGAATGATCCCACAAAGTCGGAGCTAGCAATAGAGGTAGTTGAAGCTATTGATCCATAATAAGTAGCAGAAGTATCCTTAGCAGCAACTTGAACATAACATCAGCAATGGAAGCACATGCCACTTATAGGATAGGGAATACAGTCATCAAAGAAAACATCTAGGCCAATGCCAAGATTATAAGTGATGGTAGAGGGTAAAGTAGGTAAGCAAAGGTAAACGATAAGAAAATTCAATAACCATGGAGAGCCTATGGTTCTATACCGGGCTTATCCCAATGATGGTCGAAGTGTTGGGGTAAAAGCATCCTCTGGGCTATGTAAAAATAGTGAAATGTATTCAGACAAAAGACTGGGGGGTAACTCATATAATAAAGGTAATGTCTTTGAGTAGGTGGCTGTAAAATATCGGTGTTCCTCTATAAGTGAAAACAGAGGTAGTTGATCCACCACCATCAAAGGCAAGGTAAGTTTTTTGAGATCAGGAAGAGAAAGAAAGACCTACTGGAAGCAGAGAGAAAGAATGAGAGGAGGGGCATTCCTCATCAATAATATGAATAAGAGAAATATTTCCAGCCACAAAGTCATGGGAAAACTATGGAAAACACCACTTATTCTAATAACCCGGTGTCCTACCAATTTCAGAAGTAGGATTTCTAGCACCGAGTTTTGTGTTGCGGTGTAGATATTCTTATCCTGCTTAGCCACTAATAATCTGGTAGGAACAATGGGACTAATGCTATATAAATGAATGAACAATTTCTCAATTCAACGATCAATGAATCTTGCTCTGAGTGAGTAGGTGAGGAGTAGTTGAGTAATTCGACTAAGGAGTATAAGTAGCACCAATAGGATCAGTAGCGTACACCACCAGCATTGGTAATGCAGGAAAAGGTATATTCACCGATAGAGGCTAAGGCATAGTTAGCTAGAGATACAAAGGAAGGAGTAGCACTCCCATTCAGGAAAGGTGGAGCTATTTGTTTAGGGGCATTGAGCTTGCTTGCTTCGCACCTTGGCCCTAGCCGAGATCAATTCAGAGGTTATTGAAACATGCCATAGATCGAGCTAGAGGTGTTTCTAGTTGAATGTGGGTCAGTGGGAAGGAGGAAGTTTAGGCAGAAAAAAAATTTGTTTGGTAAAAGGCGGGCACCCAACTGGGGTCGTCTAGTCGGTCAAAAATATATCAGTGCATACTTTATAAAGAGAAATATATAAGGAAAAATATATCAGTGCATACTTTATAAAGAAAAATGTGTCAATGCATACTTTATAAAGAAAAATATATCAGTGTTGAAAAACCAAAATTTTCTTTCCATCTTAAATAATGTAAAAAAAAATATTTATATTACCATACTAAAAAATATTTCTCATAAACTTTGGAAATCATCACTTTTAAAATCTCATTTACAATTTGTTTATATATCTTAAATTTGTATATATTTAGAAATATGGGTGAACTTTAAACTGAGACGAGGATACAGAGCATGCCGAGGATGGTGAGAAGATGACAAGGATGTAGAACAAGCATGCCAAGGACGCGGAGCAAACCCTACACAAATCCTAAAAACATGGCAAAACATGAAAATAATATTAAAACAGGAAAAAGAACCATAAAGTAAAATAAGAAAAACAAGATGAACTCATTTACCTTTACACCTTCGCTTGCTCCCCTCCTATTCCCTGTTGGTTCCAGCGCAACGCACCTAAACATAAAAATTGCAATGCTCTCAATGGTCAAAAAAATCGTAGCACTCCCAACCGTAACGCAACACAAAACTCAATGAAAACTTCTCACAGTCTGGGGGTCGCTATATTTATAAAAAAAAAAAAGTTTGGTTGAACTTTCATACAATTTTTGGTCGAACTAATAGTCTGTCTGAACTAATATTTCGGACGAACTTTCATTTTTGGTTTTCCTATCTTCGACCAAAAAATTGGTTACCCACGATGTTAATGTTAACGGAAGAAATAGTTCGGCCGAAGTGATTTCAAAAGTTTGACCGAAATTCCTCCAAAGTTCGGCCGAACTATTGGGATAATGAAAATTTCGGGCGTGTTTCTCACGAAAGTGTAACCCAGCTTCACATATCAAATATTAAACCTCCTTTTTTCCATGGAAGTGATTCCCTCCACCTAATATTTATCCCTCCAAGGTTAAAATGAATCAATTTCCTCAAATTGACCCTGTCATTGCCTTTCTTGGCAAGAAGTCAGCGGTGGCTGAGCTAAAGGCTTCTAAATCATATTCATGTTCTGACTCTGAGTTAGAAACTGATAAGGGGAATGAAAAAGGGAAGTCGACTATCCATGGAAAGCCTAGTGCCACTATTTCCACCACCAAGATCTAGAAGGAAGAACCCGAAGATCCAAAGGAGGGGGTGTAGAAATTATATGCACTAAGCATGCATATGTCCAAGATCCACCTGATCTCACACTATTTAACTTTATGCAAGATACTGAATCTATTCCACTTGTTAATCTTTTGCAGAAAATTTAATTGCACACACATGTGAAGCATAAACAAAAATAATAAATCGCACATAACACAGTTTTTAACCAGGAAAGCCTGAACTTGAAAACCCCAACAATATATTATGTAACATGGAGGTCATATGAAAAT
Organism: Pinus albicaulis; assembly: GCA_034641835.2. Classification (NCBI taxonomy): domain Eukaryota; kingdom Viridiplantae; phylum Streptophyta; class Pinopsida; order Pinales; family Pinaceae; genus Pinus; species Pinus albicaulis. The sequence continues at coordinate 871,559,075 of CM076581.1, read as the reverse complement.
CTCATACAAGCATACAAAGCTTATCGCAAGCTCTTAGTACAGTACAATCTTCATATACTAATCAGGACCAATCTTGCAAATCCATGCACCGATCTTTGCCGCCTGTTAGCCTGCCTCCACTGCGAAATCCTTGCTGAAGAATAGCTCTGAATGAATTTGAATTACTCTTGGATTGACTACGCAATCCTCATTGGCACTTCCAATGCGTGTGTGATGCAATCAATGCATCAATATAGTCACAACAGATAGTCTATCTTGTCCTTTCACCTATCTCTCCATTGGTCTCCACTGAAACTGCCATGCACTGAAGTTAACTGTTGTATTGTTTAGTTGATTAATGAGTTATTATTTGTGAATTAATTAACTAATTAATTCACTCCACTCTCACTAGTGTATCAATCAGTTAGACTAGATACAATTGAGTCTAACTGAGTTAAACTGAATACAACTCCATAACTACTTCTTCCAACTATGTCATAACTTTGCCACTTGAGTTCTAACTAAGTCCTCCATGCATTAGCTCCAGTAAACCCTTAGGAATTGTGTAATTCCTTCTGTTAGCTGATGTGCCACATCTGTGCACTGAACTAAAGTGCTCCAAGAGAATAAGTTGTTTTTTAGAGTCTGATTATTATTAAGAGCTAATAATAATCGACATGCTTCTATTTTTAGATTGACGATCTATAAATAGACTTCGCCCAATATTCTAAAAATATAATTTCATCTATTTTTCCGACTTGATCAACCATCCACAAATAACATCCTGAAACTTCTGAAATATGATCACCATGTCTAAAAATAGACATAGTCTAAAAATAGAGTTGCACCAAAAATAGCCTACGGGCCCACTTAGTGAAGGCGACTCTTTTCACTAAGCTCATCATCTTGTTGAATCTCAACACTCCCTCTCAACAAGATAGGGATTATCCTTCACCCTGATCCTGCCTCTATGGTATTCGAATTTTCTCCTGGTGAGTGCCTTCGTCAAAATATCTGCATCCTAATCCTCCGTAGGAATGTACTGAAGCAACATGATCTTCCGCTACACACAATCTATGATATGATGATACCAGATATCAATATGTTTATATCTATCATGAAACACATGATTAATCGAGAGTTTAATGAAACTCTGATTATCACAATGTATCACTGTGGGATCTAAATGTGAACCGAACAAACCAACCAAAATCTTCCTCATCTAGATAGCCTCACATGCAGCTAAACTTGCTGCCATGTATTCTGCTTCTGCTAAACTGAGTGCCATGGATCTTTGTTTCCTGCTATACCAAGAAAATGTCGTAGATCTGATATTAAAAATTCCTCCTAATGTTCTTTTTCTGTCTGTTGGGCTTCCTGCCCAATCTGCATCCGTGAAGCCATGCAACTTCACCTCATCTGTCTGTCTGTACCATAAACCATAATCAGATGTTCCCCTGAGATATCTCAGGACATGCTTGCCTACCTTCCAAAAGAGCTTGGTAGGCTTAACCATCACTTGTGAAAGTTGGTTCATCGCATAGCATATGTCTGGTCTTCTATTAACTAAATACATGAGAAAACCCACCAACTGTCGATAAATAGTGGCATCCACTACCTCTGCCGATGTAGCATCCTCTTTCTTCCAATTTCCTGGAAGAGGAGTGTCGATAGGCTTGCAGCCTTGCATGTGAAACTTCACTAGTATCTCCCGGGCATACTTTCCTTGAGACACAAACAGTTCACCTTCCCGCTACCATATTTCCAATCCAAGGAAATAATGAAGGAGGCCCAAATCCTTCATCTCAAACTCCTTTGCAAGATCTTCCTTGCATGAGTGTATCAACTGCTTATCACCTATTAGTATTAAATCATCAACATAAATCACAATGATTAAAAGCTTACCCTCCACCACAATCTGGTACAGGTTTGCATCTGCCTCACTCTTGGAGAAGCCAAGTCCAGTGAAATAGCTGTCAATCTGAGTGTACCAAGAATGGGGTGCTTGTTTCAGCCCATACAACGCTCTTTTGAGCCTTCACACATGCGACTCGCTGCTAAAGATCTCAAATCCTTCAGGCTACTCAATGTACACCTCTTCCTCAATGATCCCATTAAGGAATGCAGTCTTCACATCCATCTGATGAATATGCCAACCCATCTGTGCTGAGAGAGCAAGGATGGTCCGTATGGAATAATATCATGCAACAACTGCAAAGGTTTCTTCATAGTCAATCCCCTCAATATGTGAGAAGCCCCGAGAAACAAATCTTTCCTTATACTTCTCGACGCTCCCATCAGCAGCTAGATCCATCTTGATCCTACAACTAATTTTCCCACCGGCCTTGGAACAATCTCCCAAGCACTGTTTCTGACAATGGAGTCATACTCCTCCACCATGGCATCTACCCATGTGGGCTTCTACACTGCTTCTTCAAAAGAAGATGGCTCTGTCACAATACACTTTCTCATAAGAGCCATGTATCCAGTATATCCGTCAGGTGACTGTCTATGTCTGCGCTGTGATGTAGGGACTCCTACATTTTGTGCCGCATCAAGCTTTAGTCTCTCAGCTTCTGTGGTACGATTTCTGCCTTGTCTGATGTTTGGTTCTGCATGAGTGGACTCCTCCACTCCATGAATCTTCTCCTGTAGCTAATCCACATCCAGAGGCTCATCTTTGGTAACAAGTTCCTCCTCCGCATGCAAGTGTATCTCCCTCTCAAGCGACAACTTCATGGCTTTCACCTCATTGAATTTTATATCCCGTCGCACAACATTCATCCGACTATTTGGAAAATACACACGATAGTTATGGGGTGTTTTTGTGTACCCCACAAATATCCCAACTTCTGCAGTCAGCTCCAGCTTCTTCCTAGTGTCCTTCGTCACATGAATGTAAACAGGTGAGCCAAAAATCTTCAAATGAGAAATATCAGGCTTCTTACCAGTAAAAGCCTCTTCGGGTGTACTCATGCCAAGTACTCTATGAGGACAATAGTTTTGCACATAAACCACAGTGTTGCATGCTTCCACCCACAAGTGCATCGGTAGGCCCTGGTCATGCAGCATCGCTCATGCAACACCCACGATTGTTTTGTTCTTTCTCTCCGCGACCCCATTCTGCTGTGGGTTATGAGGTGCTATGAGTTCTCTTTGAATTCCTACTTTGCTATAGAAGTCTTTGAATTCACCCAAGATGTATTCACCACCATTATCGCTCCATAGAGATTTCACTTGCTTCCTCGACTCCTTCTCCACCAATGCCTTGAACTCACAGAACTTTGAGAATGTTTCACTCTTCTTCTGCATGAAGAAGATCTAGCATCTATGAGAATAGTCATCAACAAATATCACATAATACCTATGTTTATCTATTGAAGAAACTAATAATGGTCCACACACGTTTGTGTGAATTCTCTCCAGGATCACCGAAGCACGGTTCTCCTTCTCATGAAAGGTGGTCTTCACAAACTTACCCATTGTACATCCTTTGCACTGATCTGACTGCACAAGAGTACCCTTGGGAAGTCTAGTAGAAATTTGCTACAAAATCTTCAAAGCACCATGGTGAAGATGGCCCAATCTCCTTTGCCATAATTCGCCCTCATCCCGGCTCACCACTTCTTCTGCTTTGCCCACCATTGCAGTGCATCCATCTACCTCCAGCTTGTAGAGATTCTTAATTCAAACCCCTATCTTCTTGGTTTGACCCATTTTTTTATGTTGAAGGAAGGCTTTTCCCTCACTGAAAAAAATATCATAACCCTTGTCTTCTAGCATTGCGACCGAGACCAAGTTCTTCTTCAGACCTGGAACATGCATAAAATTCTTCAACAAGAATGGATTACCAGACTCCCTCTCAAAGGTAATGGTCCCAATTCCATTTGCACTGTACCGACCATCATTGCCCATCTCTATATGCATTTAGAGGTCCTTCTCCTCCAAGTCACTAAACAACTCTTTATCTCCCATCATATGGAAAGACGCACCACTGTCAAGATACCACATCGATCCCATGCAGCTTGAAACCAAGCATGCGATCAAGTTAAAATCTAGCTCAAATTGCGAGGCTAAGGCCTCTCCAGCTGCAGATCCAGCAACCTCCTTATTCTTCTTCTTCTGTGGACAGTTAGTGGTGAAATGTCCATGCTCATGACAGTGAAAACACTTCACTTTAGACAAATCTTGCTTCTTGCCTTTAGCATTGGATTTTGATGGATTTTTCTTCCCCTTCCCTTCCCTTACTTTGGTAGCCAAAGAAAAATTCTCTTCATCTTCATTCTTCGATGAAGATCCATCCCTGGTAACCCGCCTTATGTCCTCCTGCACAAGATCCAACCAAAGTCACTCCCATCCTGGCAGTTTCTCCCGTCCATTGACAGAGTCTTCATAGCTATGCCAACTCTTCAGAAGCCCAAGGAGAGCCAAGCTCACCAATTCTTCATCATCAACAGTAACCCCCACACTTCCTAGTTCATGCTTGCATTAGACAAACTTCGTGAGGTATTTTGGAATATTGTCGCCTTTCTCCATTTTTATTTTTCTGAGCTTGTCTTTAAGTGCCAACTTCCTTTGGTAACTTCTGCTTTGGAACAAGTCTATCAAAGCCTTCCACATTAAGAATGGAGTGGCTTTCCCATGAAGGCTAGACACAATATGGTCCTTCACATCTTCCAATAGAATCCTTCTCGTCTTTGCTGTCTTCTTTTTCCATGCATCAAGTAATGCAGCATCGCTAGATCCCGGCTTAGGAACATCGTTATCAACGAACTCCTTCAGCCCATTATCCTCCAGCACTGCCTCCATCCTGTCCTTCCAGGCTATTTAATTCGAGCTCCCATCAATGGCATACTCCAATCTCAACCCGTTGAAATACATTTCAATGTATACTCGATTTCTGCACCAAGAATCTTCTGTAGCAAATTTGAATTGTCCACCAACACAAACTTACTTCACAACTGCAATATTCAATCAAAAATGCTCCGATACCATGTAGAAATTATATGCACTAAGCATGCATATGTCCAAGATCCACCTGATCTCACACTATCTAACTTTATGCAAGATACTGAATCTATTCCACTTGTTCATCTTTTGCGGAAAATTTAATTGCACACACATATGAAGCATAAACAAAAATAATCAATCGCACATAACACAATTTTTAACCGGGAAAGCCTGAAGCTGAAAACCCCAACTATATATTATGTAACATGGAGATCATATGACAATCTCATACGAGCATACAAAGCTTATCACAAGCTCTCAGTACAGTACAATCATCATACACTAATCAGGACCAATCTTGCAAATCCATGCATCGATCTTTGCCACCTACTAGCCTGCCTCCACTGCGCAATCCCTGCTGAAGAATAGCTCTGAATGAATTCAAATTACTCTTGGATTGACTACGCAATCCTCATTGGTACCTCCAATGTGTGTGTGATGCAATCAATGCATCACTATAGTCACAACAGATAGTCTATCTTGCCCTTTCACCTATCTCTCCACTGGTCTCCACTGAAACTACCATACACTGTAGTTAATTGTTGTATTGTTCAGTTGATTAATGAGTTATTATTTGTGAATTAATTAACTAATTAATTCACTCCACTCTCACTAGTGTATTAATCAGTTAAACTAAATACAACTAGCCCAACTGAGTCTAACTGAGTTACACTGAATACAACTCCATAACTACTTCTTCCAACTATGTCATAACTCTGCCACTTGAGTTTTAACTGAGTCCTCCATGCATTAGCTCTAGTAAACCCTTAGGAATTGCGTAATTCCTTCTGTCAGCTGATGTGCCACATCTGTGCACTGAACTGAAGTGCTCCAAGAGAATAATTTGATGTTTAGAGTCTGATTATTATTAAGAGCTAATAATAATCAACATGCATCTATTTTTAGATTGACGATCTATAAATAGACTTCACCCAATATTCTAAAAATAGAATTTCATCTATTTTTCCAACATTATCAACCATCCACAAATAGCATCCTGCAACTTCTGAAATATGATCACCATATCTAAAAATAAACTTGCGCCAAAAATAGCATGCGGGCCCACTTAGTGAAGGCGACTCTTTTCACTAAGCTCATCATCTTGCTGAATCTCAACAGGGGGAACACCTCTTCCATTCCCTGATGTGGGTGAAGGGTTCCCCACTGCAGTTCATTATTGACAGTGAGAGCCAAAATAACCTCATTTCAAAGGAGGTCGTGAAGCAGCTAGGCCTACCTATCACATCACACCCACAACCGTACACCATCGGGTAGCTTCACCAAGGACGGGATCTCCGCGTTAGCCAGCGGTGTCGCCTTCCTTATAGCATCAAGCCCAAGGATGATTTATTATGTGATGTTGCTCCTCTCGAAGTTTGTCATGTATTACTAGGCCAGCCATACTTGTGGAAGCAACTATTGTGTATGAGTCTTAGCCTCGCATTGTTATTATTAATTTGGGTAGTAAGTTGTACAGGATACCAAAGGTGGCACCGCCTACCACCATCTCTTTAATCACTGTGAAGCAATGTAGTAAGCTCATTTCCCAAACTGGGGAATTTTTTTTCCTTATGATCTACCCTCAGGGCAAGACGAATATTGTGGCCACGACCTCTAGACAAGACTCCTCCACATGGCAACAACAGATGGACAAGGTCATGGAGGAGTATGAGGACATCTTCACCTCACTTGCAGGGGTGCCTCTGCACTCTCAGGTCAAGCACTCCATCGATCTGACCCCAGAAGCATCGCTACTCAATGGCCCAATCTATCGGTGCTGTGTTCTGGAGAATGAAGAAATAAAGAGGCAGATTCAGGAGTTTTTGGAGAAATATCACATCCGGCTGAGTTCATTGCCCTGTGGGAGCGTGATCATGTTGGTACAGAACAAGGATGGGACTTGGAGACTTTGTATTGACTATTTGGTGTTGAACAAGATCATTTCTTGTAATAGGTATTTGATCCCATGAATTGATGACCTTTTGGACCAACTTAAGGGGGAAAAATATTTCAGAAATATTAACTTGAAGTCTGAGTACCACCATGTACCAATTGGACCCTTCAATGTGTGGAATACTTCCTTCAAATCCAAGGAGGGCCTTTTTCAATGGCTGGCCACGCCTTTCAGGTTGACAAATTTTCCTGAAACCGTCATGAGGCTGATGGATGAAATATTGCGACCATTCAACAACTCATTCATGGTCGTGTATTTGGATGACATCCTCATATTCAGCTAAAGTTGGGAATAGCACCTCTACCATATTCGACGTGTCCTCCAAAAACTGTGGAAACACAAGTTGTGTGCCAATTTGGAGAAATGCACTTTTGGCATGACCTGGGTTCAATATATGGAATACATTATTGATGAGTGGGGGTTGCATGTGGACCAAGCCAAGATCCAGGTAATTTGGGATTGGCTAGCCCCAACCACTCTAATAGAGCTTCACAGCTTTCTGGGTATTGCCAATTTCTACTGCAAGTATGTGTTTGGGTTATCTCATATTACTTGGCCTTTGATTCAAGTCACCAAGGGAGGAGAGAAAGAAAAATTATTTTGGTATGAATCTCAACAGAAGGCATTCGCAGATTTGAAGCATCGCCTCTGATCTGCACTATTTCTCACATTACCAGACTTGCAAGAACCGTTTGAGATCGAGACAAATGCCTCTGAATATTCTATTGGGGAAGTACTTACTCAATAGGGGCATCCAATGGAATATCATAGTGAGACACTTTTAGAAACAGTCCAGAAGTATCCCACTTATGACAAAGAGATGTATTCCATTATGCAGGCTTGCCAACAATGGAAGCATTACATTTTGGGGAAGGAAATGGTCATCCACACAGATCACTAACCCCTGCAGTTCATACAAACATGAGGAAAGTTTCAGAATGATCACCACCAGAAATGGTCCACATACCTACAACAGTTCCATTTGAACATCAAGTACAAGAAGGGTGGCACCAATAATGTTGCAGACTGCCTCAGCCGACTATCGATTGTGGCGCTAACCACTATGCTCGACTCTTTTGGGCACGTGTAATATTCCCAATTTTTCATAATATAATTGGAATATTAGAGTTCTTACTTTTCATAATTAATTAAGTAAATAAGAGGGTGGAGGGACCCATAAACCCCATAGATGAATAAAATCAAATTTCGATGTGTGAATGTGGATATTTTAGATCTAGATCTGCATTATGTAGTAGTGGAGCAGCTTCTTAAATGAAGGAAGAGTGGAGATCATGGATCATTAATGCAGAATCATGGAGATCTTGGAGGAGGTAAACTAAAATCATAGTGCATTCAAAGTAAGATCATAAAGCACTTATGATGAGATAGTGGAGGAAATGGTGCCTCTAGTATACACATGATAGAGAGAGTGGGAATTAAATGCAGACATGATGGATATCATGGAGAGACAACGTAGTCTTTATGGAGGCTAGTGTTCACATGTACAACGTAGTTATGAGGTGGGCCAGGGCTATGGAAGGTTCACAATCTATATAATGAATATGAAGGCGCAATAGAAAGCATCCTTTGTATTATTATTTTTGATCTGTTTAGATCTAGATTTTTCATGTGACATTTATATGCATGCTTATGTTGTTTAGCTAAGTCTACAGTGCTATTTAGCACACAGGTGTTTCTGAGAGGAAATCCCATCCTTACTCACGGGGGACTTTGAGTGCCTACTCTAGGAAGGTTTCTATTGAGCTCCATTCATCATCATGCATTGGTGTCATATTCAGCCACACTCATATGCACTTCCAGCTACAAGAATAATGCAATTCTTGTTCAAGGTTTTGAGAGGTGGTGGTTGTTTCTAGAATTTGAGCTAGGAAACTGGTGAAGGATTCATCCTTTCACCTTGTTCTTGATGTTCAGACTTTCAGGAGTAGCATATATATATATATTGTTAAACACCATGTTAAACACACACACACAAGAGACTCAACACACAATGAAATATAAGCGTGAGGCTTTCTTATTTTTCCATTATACATGATGTACATTTATAGTACAATTGTGTGACTCTTGGTTTCACATTCCAAGGTCACTTGGACTCCATTGTGACTTTTCGCATTCCACACCTACCCATGGAGGATTAGGTGTTCCAACATCCCCCCTTAATCCGAAGGGGTATGTGTGAGTCCAAGAAAAGAGTTGTAATACAAATCTGCAAAGTATACATGGAAGCACTTGGGCTGAATCAACTCTCTGAAATGTTGGAAAAAAGAGGTGGTTTTAGGATGACCACCAACATTGGAACGCAAAACTTGTTGCAGTTCCCGGAACTCTTCCAAAACTGGCAAGAAGCTGAAAGCTTCTGCTAGAGGAATTGTCCCTCATAAAAAAGGGAGACCTTCAACCTAAAAGAAGGGAGGTCTACTACCTATGATGGTTTTAGGATTACCAACAACTCTGGAATGCTTTGAAGAATTTCCTGGAACTCAACCAAAGCTGGCAAGAAGCTGAAGGCTTATGCTAGAGGAAGTGTTCCTCATATATGAAAGAGAGACCTTCGACCTAAAAGAAGGGAGGTCTACTACCTGTGATGGTTTTAGGTTATCCACCTACCTAAGATGATGGTTTAAGGTTATCCACCAACCAAAGGCATGCTCATGGGCATCCGTGTCTCTGGCTACATCTTTGAATCTGGAATGACGAATTGTGGCTCAGGCTCGCTTGAACTGATGTGTCTCTGGCTACAACTCTGAACATGGAATGATAGATTGTGGCTCAGGCTCAGTTGATCTGTCGTCGAAGCTTATACATGACCACCATTTCCACCCCTGTCAAGGATAAGGTGAGATGATGGCGAAAACTCAACTGCAAATTTTCTCAATATCTGTGAACAAGTTCTGACATGTGTCTTAAACATCTTCTTGGTTGTTGATGCCCATTACCAAGAAGCGATCCATCCAAGATGAATCTTTGTTCTTGTAGGAGGCTTGTGTCTGAAGCATATGTCTGAAGAATGGGTGTGCCGACCATAGTGCTTTCATGGATGAAGATCAAAACAGTGATCTTTCATATGGCCAACTCGATCACAGTGTTGGCATTTTACAATATGTGATTGTTGTTGTGGAGCAGGATCTGGAACAGCTGCAGGTGAACTGTCATATAGGAATCCGGCACTCTGAAATATGATGGGCTTGGTGTAGTCTAGAATATGAAAGGACACATCCTTGTCATAAAAAAGACAGAGTTAAGTAGTGTATAGGAGAAAGCTCTTCCCAAGGTACAGTGATGGGCTTGAGAAGTGCGAGTTGAACTACGCATACGCATGTACATATGTCAATGGAAGGCGAATGAAGTCGACTTCAAATTTACCGACTGCTTTCAGCGTGGGAGTCCTTCAATCTTAAGACAGAAAACGGAGTTGAGTGGTGACTCTTTTGCTGAAGTTCTTCTTGTTGGAGCTGAGATTCCAACTGCAAAAACTCAATCTTTTCATGTGCATCTAGCAAACAACTTTGAATGTTACAAAGAGCATCCTTGCTCATTTTTATCATATCATCAACATTAGAATGAATGAGGTTATTCAACAACTCTAATTCCTCATTGATTTTAGCCATTTCAACAACTTAGGCTCAAAACAAATGAAAGGGTGTCGGCTTCAACCGAAAATGAACCCGTTTACAATGTGATTCAACAACAAATACAAATGATTCCAAAGAATTTCCAACTATGGAAATCTCAAAGTACAAAATCTGCTCCTCAAATGATGGAGGACAATCAACAATGACTTACATCAACAACTCAAATATAATTAAACTACGAAGAAGCAATATCTAACTCCCACAATACAATTTTCATCCTATTCTACGTAAAACACTTGTGCAAGAGGCCTCAAAGAAGGCTGTTTTGCACCAATATAACTCGTCTTCACATCAATTTCTTCATAAAATCACCCTTATGCCACAAATCACAATGAAAATCTTCACGTTTCTCTATGTATTCAATCCATTTTTTTCATATGCCCTTTCCTTCATTTTTTTTGTTCATATCTCTTCCTTTCCCTCTCTGTTTTTTTTTTTTTATAATTAAAAATTTTAAAAAATGAATTTTTTTTTTTTTGAGATTAATTAAAAAATGGGAAAGGGATTATAATAGAAATGGAAGGGAATTTAATAAATTAAAAAAGGGATGTGGGTGGGAAAACTAAGGGAAATTTTAATAGAAAAGGGGTTATTAAAAAAGGGAAAGGCTTTCTTTTCTTTCCTTTTTTAAATAATAAAAAATTAAAATGAAAAAGTAGGAATGAATTTAAAAAGGGAGGGGATTAACTTTAAAAGGGAGGAGAACGAATTAAATGGTGAGGTGAACGAATTTAAAAAGGAGTGGATTTAATGTAACAAAAATTAAGAAATATATATAAAAATCGAAAATTTTTAAAATAGGGAATCGAATGGTGGGAGGGGAGTGGACGTAAGGGTTTGCAAGGCGAGGGGGATGAGTATTGCAGAGCCGAGGGGCCGAAAGGGAGGCGGGGGAGAGTGTAGGGAGGAGAGCGTAAGGGGTTGAGAGGGTCGAGGCTGTGGAGTGGGAGAAGTTACATTAGAGTATAAAGTGATGAAAGGCAGAATATATTGATTCAAGTCTTAAAAAACTAAGGAAGCATTTACGAAGGGTGTGCGTGGTAAGGGGTGATGGGTAGAGTAGGGAGAGTGAAAGCGGTGGTTTGGAGCTATGGGTGGCCAGCGTAAGAGTGAGAAGGGCAGTGGAAATGTAAGTCGAGGGTGTGGCTGAGTTGCAGGGGCCGAGGGCTGTAGGTTGAAATTTTTATTTTATTTTTTATTTTATTATTTTTTTTTTATTTTTTTTAATTTTTTTTTAAACAGCAGAGGGCAGAGGAGTAAGAATAGCAGTAGAATTTTTTTTTTCTTCCAAATATCGAGCAGAACTTTTCTAGAAATTATAGCAGTAAAAAATCCAGCAGCAGAAAATACAGATATGAAGAATTTTTTAGCAGAAAAACTCAGATTTCTTTTGCAGTAAAAAACTCATAAACTTCTTCAGAAATCCAATTTAAAAAATATTCCAACAGCGCTTCAAAATGGAGCAGAATTTAAAATGCAGAAATTGCAGGAAGAAATCAACCTTCAGATGTGCAGTGCTGCTCTTCTTCAAAACCAGTGCTGCCAATTTCTAAATGCTTCTTCTTTTCAAAGCAGATTTCTGAATGCTGCAGAAAATATTTGACTGATGAATGCGGCAAAAAGGACTACTGCAGAAACTCTCTGAGTGCTGCAAAAATTTCAATAATTTTTGCAGATATGCACAGGCCATAAACACAAATGGCTCACTCAAGTTGGAGCAGGGCCAGCAATCGCCCGCTCTGATACCATGTTAAACACACACATGGTGTATGAGAAGAATAAACACACACACACATAAGAGACTCAACACACAATGAAAGATAAGTGTGAGGCTTTCTTATTTTTCCATTATACATGATGTACATTTATAGTACAATGGTGTGACTCTTGGTTTCACATTCCAAGGTCACTTGGACTCCATTGTGACTTTTCGCATTCCACTCCTACCCATGGAGGATTAGATGTTCCAACATATATATCGGGCATTCATGCCAACATTTCATACCTCCATGCAACAGTAGTCCCCTCAAGGATTGCGCAATCCAGTCCTGTAGATACATTGGAGAAAGGAAGTTTCCAGTATTTTAGCTGGAAATCCTATGAGGGACCATCTCCTCAATTTGAATTCATTGTTTCCACCATTTTTGAGCTGATTTGGCATATCTAGCATCAGGCTTGAGAGCCTCCCTCCTTGATAGCGCAATTTTCTTCAGCTGTTGAGTATTCAGCAGCAACATTCAGTGGAGGAGGAAAGAGGGACTGGATCTTGAGCTTCTAGCTTAAGGACTAGTGAAGGGATCAACCCTTCAAGCATAGAACTGATTGTACATCATTGCAGAAGCCATATCTTCATTTCATGCTTCATATCTGCATACCCAGCAGCTATATAGTGTAAGCCCTAAGAGGGCGATTTTCTTAGATTGATAGATCTGGAAAATACTTTCTGGGTTATCTTGGGTATCCATCATAGAACCCGGATCTAAATTTTCAACACCATAGGAGCTCCGGAATTGCCCGATCTACATTGCCATATTTTCCATCAGTTGCCACCCTAGCATTTGTAGTAGGGATAGCACAGTATTTTCCTCCAATAGTTAGTATTTACGTAGTCCCTCTTGTGGGAGGACCTTAGGGTCATTCTAGCCTTATTCTTTGGCTTGAGTGTCTCATATTTTTAGCACTATTGTACTTCTTATCCATCTCCTATATAATAAAATGGCTCAACTATTTCTATCTATTTGATGGTGTATTTAGATTAATTTTTTACTTTACTGCAGTTTCATCAATTGTGTTTTATTATTACTGCATTCACCCTTTTGGGATGTTACAGTGGTATTAGAGCATGATATTTGGCCCAGCTTGTGGGCACTTCGTCTTTTTCATCAAACAAGAAATAGATAGTAGAGATCTACAATGAAGGAGGATTGCAATTTTTCTTCTCTTATCTTTAGATCCATGAAATCTCTCTTCAAAGAGGTCAAACAAATGAAGAGAGAAAGGAAAAAGGAGGATCCAAGAAGAATATTCGATGAGGAAGGTCCCAGCACCTCCTATCAGCAGAAGAAGCAACCGGAGAAGCAAAGAGCTTCGCATTATTCTACTAGATCCACTTCCTTTGAGAAGGAAAGGGAATGGTATGAATATTGAGGAGACTTAGGGTATGATACCCTAAGTAAATATATGTCTGAGTACAAAGAAAAACCTAGATCTCTTGAGGAGAATCTAACTCTCCAACAATTTTTGCAACTCAAAGAAGAGAGGAGATCCCAAAGTAGCAATAGAAGAAAGAGGCATAGATTATTTTTTCCTACATTTGATGGATCTTCCACAAGCACATTAAGGACTTGGAGGGAAGAGTTAGCTACATTATTTCTACAAGATTCTGTATCAGAAAGAGAGGTTGTGGAGATTGCAGTGCTGCACCTAGAGGGTGAAGCAAGAGATTGGTGGTTCAGTCATTTGTCTCACATGAAAGTATCCGCTTATGCAGATTTCATTCAAAGTTTGAAGAAGAAGTATGGTAGAAGGAAACCAGAGAAATCTCACATAGATACATCTCCCCTCATTGAGGATATAGTGCATGAATAGCCCAAATAATATTTCCTCATTATCACTCAGGAGGAGGAACCTCTATCACCACCACCAGCTGCAGATGTGCTTACATCAGGAGGAGGATCACTTGCATATTTGCAAGATGGTCTTAAGCTCTTGACATTTGGAGCCCCATGCATGATTCATGAGATGCATGAGAAGGATGCAAATACCAGCGCTGGTATAGTAGAAAAGCAGCCATCATCAGTACCAGTAGTTGGAGATACCATTGCACCGGTGGAAGGAACTCTTGTAGATTTGCAAGAGGTTCCCGATATTCATCTTATCCAAGGTTTTCATACACTATCATCTCATATTATTTCAGTGCCTCATATTGATATTTGTGATACCATGCCATCAGGGCAAATGCATAACCAAGGATTAGAGCACCTTGCTAATTTGGAGCAGAAAATTATCACTACACAGAGGACCCTTGACTTGATCAAGGAGAAGATGTATTGATATCCCAGTTTGTCATGGTTGAGCTACACCCAACACTTTTTGTTGAAGTGTGGAGTTTCAGAATATGGGAGGAGCACAATCATATTCACTACAGTTCCATACTATGATTTTAACATTGTATGTGGCCATGATATAGCACATGCATCACCTTGTAGATATACAGCGATGTCACTTAGCAGTAGTGATGATGAGAGGGCCCCATTATTATTGGATCATTATGAAGGTAGCTTCACTAATGAAGCACTGGAGGGACAGATGATAGAGGGTAGACATCTTATGATGGAGAGAATTCCCCATTATCAAGATGAATTTTTCTTGATGATCCCCTCACAGCTCAAAGAGAAATCTCTACCTACAACATGGAGGGAGCCTTATGGGTTCCAATGGGCCATTGCTGAGAGGACCTCATGGAGAGACCTCAATCGAGGTGCACTTCAACATTTCATGGAGTGCAAAGCTATTTAGTTGGAGGATGTTGTTATTATACAATGGGAGTATACCAAGATTGAGCTTGGCATGATTCATCATCCACATTGGGATGAATGGATCTGGATGAGGAGCAGGAGGTTGCCTACCTTCTTGCAGATCTATGATATTGAGCAGCAAGAAGCATGGTTGCGCTGGTTTTTGTTTGGTGATTATGGTTACAATACAAAATCTCACATTTGTGTGGTCCATGCCATATATATCATTGTTGACATGCAGCAGCAGGGGGCATGGTTTCACTGGTTATTGATGAGAGAGTTTGGACATCCCATGATATGTCTTATATCCATGTATTTGCTTTTGTTTGGGATATGTCTCATGTCTTTACATGTACTTCTATTTGGGATGTATCTCATTTTCATGTATGTACTTGGGTTTGGGTTTAAGCATAACTCTCATATGATGTGGCATCAAGGAGCTTATTTGTATTTTTCTGATTAGACATTCCACATGTCCATTAGTATGTTGTTTCTCCATGACTTGCATCATGATGATGTAATATGGTAGCAAGAATCCTTGTTGTTTTGGTTAATATTGGGAGAGTATGGGCTGATTTATCCCTATACATTGCATGATATTGATGGAGGATGGAAACATGAGGCCTTATTGTGTTGGCTTCTATTGGGATATTATGTTCATTTCACTTGGTATAATGATGATGTGATGGGGCAGAAAGATGCCTTACTACGATAGATTCTCTTGAGAGAATATGGCCACTACATTTGGTACAATGATGATGTGGTGTGGCAGCATGAGGCATTGTTGTGGTGGCTTCTATCGATAGAGTATGGCTCTCATACTTATATTGATGTTGATGTGGCATGGCATGAAGAAGCATTGCTGCGATGGCTTCTTTTGAGAGAGTATGGCTCTCTTATTTGTTTTCATCATGATATAGCATGGAAGAAGAAGGCTTTGCTGCATTGGTTGTTATTGGGAGAATATTTTTTGACATTGTTCATGTTCATCCATATGTCTTTACTTTTTTTTTTACACTATGTTGATGTTATGTTTGGATCCTGCATGGCCAACAAGGCTAAGGATGAGAGCATTGAAAGATGCGATCACTCTATGTAGCATGGGTTGGAGAGATGCTTTATGAGTTGGTACTTTCCATTTTGGGAAGAGACCACTTTACTTCATGTATCTCATGCATTGAGGAGGATTTTGGACATCATATGGTTGCCACTTGGAGATTCATTGAGGAGGATAGGCGTCTAACTTTTTAGTTGGAGGCCATTCTAGACATTCTAGAGAGGCAGATTTTGAGTTAGGCATCCATTACACATTGTGGAAGATGGGGAGGCCTTCCATATGAGGATGCCATTTGGAGGGAAGATTTTTTTTGTAGCATCCACTTTTGCGGTTGCTTGAGGACAAGCAACATCTTGGCAGGGAGGACTGTAATATTCCAAATTTTTCATAAGATAATTGGAATATTAGAGTTTTTATTTTTCATAATTAATTAAGTAAATAAGAGGGTGGAGGGACCCATAAACCCCATAGATGAATAAAATCCACTTTTGATTTGCGAATTTGGATATTTTAGATCTATATCTACATTATGGAGTAGTGGATCAGCTTCTTAAATGAAGGAAGAGTGGATATCATGGATCATTAATGCAGAATCCTGGAGATCTTGGAGGAGGTCAACTACGATCATAGTGCATTCAAAGTAAGATCATAAAGCACTTATGATGAGATAGTGGAGGAAGTGGTGGCTCTAATGAACACATGATGGAGAGAGTGGGAATTAAATGCATACATGATGGAGATCATGGAGATACAACACAATCTTCATGGATGCTAGTGGCCACATGTACAACGCAATTATGAGGTGGGCCAGGGCTATGGAAGGCTCACAATCTATATAATGAAGATGAAGGCACAATATAAGGTAGGCTTTGTATTATTATTTTTTATCTGTTTAGATCTAGATTTGTCATGTGACATTTCTATGCATGCTTATGTTGTTTAGCTAAGTCTGCAGTGATGTTTAGCACACGGGTGTTTCCGAGCAGAAATCACACCCTTACCCACGAGGGACTTCAAGTGCCTATTATGGGAAGGTTTCTATTGAGCTCTTTTCATCATCAAGCATTGGTTCCATATTCAACCACACTCATATGCACTTCCAGCTACATGAATAATGTAATTCATGTTCAAGGGTTTGAGAGGTGGTGGTTGTTTCTAGCATTTCAACTAAGAAACTGGTGGAGGATTCATCCTTTCACCTTGTTCTTCATGTTCATCCTTTTATGATCAGCATATCTATATCTTGCATTCAGACCAACATTTCATACCTCCATGCAGCAGCAGTCCCCTCAAGGATTGCACGGTCCAGTCCTGTAGATCCATTGCAGGAAGGAAGTTTCCAGTATTTCAGCTAGAAATCCTGTGAGGGACCATCTCCTCACTTTTCATTCATTGTTTTGACCATTGTTGAGATGATTTGACACATCTACCATCATGCTTAAGAGCCTCCCTCCTTGAAAACATAGTTTTCTTCAGTTTTTGAGTATTCAGCATCAACATTCAGTGGAAGAGGAAAGAGGGACTAGATCTTAATCTTCTAGCTTAAGGATCTAGTGAAGTGATCAGCCCTTCAAGCATAGAACTGATTGTACATCATTGTAGAAGCCATATATTCAGTTCATGCTTTAGATCTGCATACCGAGTAGATATATAGCGCAGGCCCTAAGAGGGTGATTTTCTTATATTGATAGATCTGGAAAATCCTTTCTGGGTTATCTTGGGTATCCATCATAGAGACCAGATCTCAATTTTCAGCACCATCAGAGCTCTGAAACTGCCAGTTATACATTGACATATTTTCCAGAAGTTGTTGCCCCAACATTTGCAGCGAGGACATTACAATATTTTCCTCCAGCAGTTAGCAGTTACGCAGTACCTCTTATGTGAGGACCTTAGGGCCATTCTAGCCTTGTTCTTTGGCTTTAGTGTCTCATATTTTGAGCACTGTTGTACTTGCTATATACCTCCTATATAATAAAATGGCTCAGCTATTTTTGTCTATTTGATGGTGTATTTAGATTAAATGTTTACTTTTTTTCAGTTTCATCTATTGAGTTTTAGTATTACTGCATTCTCCCTTTTGGGATACTACAACACAACACTTCGGGTTGGCCGCATCTCTACAAAAGTGATCCAGAATTCGGCAACACATACCAGACGCTCCTTAGGGGTAAGAAATTTCTAAATTTTCACCTCTAATATAGACTGCTATGCCCCTGGGATACATATGTGTTCCTTCAAGCGAGCATGCCAAGATTATTTCGGAAGCGAACAAAAGTTGGGTCGCTCGACATTCTAGGGTTGAGAAAATAGTGGCATTACTACAAAAGTATTTATACTGACCAAACCTTCGACATGATGTCAGGAAGTACATCAAATCCTACACTTCCTACGCCATTTCCAAACCCACCATCAAGAAGCAAGGCTATATACTATGTTTCCTACCCCTAGTCGAACTTGGGAATCCATCTCCATGGATTACATGTCGGACCTTCCTTCTACCAAGCATGGCAACAACTATGTTTATGTGGTCGTCGACAGATTCTCTAAGTTGGCCATTATAGTGGCTTTCAAGAAGAATATCACAGTATAATCCACTGTTAAAATCTTCTTTTAACAAGTGTGGGTACACTTTTGGATCCCACAGTCCATTATCTCAGATTGGGACAACAATTTCCTCAGTACATTTTGGTCAAATATTTGGTCGATGTTGGACACCAAGCTCACTATGTCCACATCTTTCCACCCCCAAACTGATGGCCAAACAAAGTTTTTCAATAGGATGATCATGCACATTTTATGCATGTACAACTCGAAGCATCCACACACATCGGATGAAAGCCTCCCCTATGTTCAACATAGCTATAATTGGGATCTCCACAGCTCAACTTACCACAACCCTTTTCAAGTGGGCTTGGGATTTGATCCAGGTGGATATTGGTGGCCACCCACCTATTCCACTTGGGACCCCACCATTGTTTCTTTCAATTTTTCAGTTTCCTTAATTGTAGCACAACTTACTATTTTTAGCAATTCTTCAGGTCTTGAACTTTCGAAGCCATTTTGAGGACCTAAATGACGTTTTTTGGGAAAAATGGGAGAAACATGGTTCCATAGATAATTGTTTCACACTCAAAAGTTGTATTCCTTGGATAGATATTTCTAACGAGGCATGGTGTGCATCAAATGGAGATCGTATGCCAAAGTAACATCACCGAGAAGTTGATGTACCAATTTACCCAAACGGAGCCCATAGTTTTGGCACTTTATCTCCCCGGGTTAGGTTTTTGGATGTTTAGGATTTTCCATTGTTTGTCAATAATAAATAGACCTTAAAGCCTCATTGTAACACAGTTCAGAGGCTTGTAGCCACCACATCTCTTCTCAGAGATAAGCTACCAATGCCCTATCTAGTTTATTTCCATTTGGTTTGTAAACAAATTTCGGTTCTTCGATATAATGAAATGAAGTATTATTTCCACTGCACCATTGTATTTATGGTTACATGTGTATTTTGTTGCATTCCTGCATAAATATGGATCAGTGGTATCAGAGTGGTTTTCTCTTTCTCGATCCTTCTTTTCATGTCCCCAACAAGGTCAGGGTATAAGGAGTTAGGCCTCGATCTAGTGGAACCCTTGCAAGATCAGCCTCGCAAACCCCGACGGTTGCCCATGGGGGGCGAAAATAAATATGAGGGGTCAGGAGATCCTATCAAAATATTACTCAAGGAAGCCCTCGAAAAACAAAGTAACGCGATGATGGATAAATTTGCCCAGATCCTTCAACGACTGCCCACGGGCGGCACATCTGCATCTGGCAACCACTCTAGAGGAGAAACTACTTTTAAGGTACAAGTAAACTTTGACATTCCAATATTTGAGGTTCAAATATATGCAGACATCGTAGATATAAATTTGAATCTATTAGAAGGATATTTCTCGTTTCATGACTTTTCCGACTGGGAGAAGATTATTTTTTCACTCCTCAAAGCAATCCCCCATGTCAAGGACTGGTGAGAAACCTACTATGATAAAAAGGACAAGGGGGAACCCTGGAATTCTTTCTGAGATGCCATCAAGGAACAATATTATCCCATGGGGAGCTATGAAGAAAATTACATACAATGGACTACGCTACAGCAGCAAAGGGATCAAGATGTGCATGAGCTGACGAATCTGTTCCATACCCTGCGCACAAAGTTGGGTATCAAATATTCGAAGAAAAAATTTGTGCTAAAGTACCGCAGTTTTCTACACAGATAAATTCAGGAGGAAATGGAGTTCCTCGACATCTCCTCGCTTGGTACGGCATACCGGTATGCTGCCAAGATTGAGAAAAAATTCAAACAGAAGAAATGAGGCTTTGGATCTGCGAATCAAAAGCAAGGGAAAGGTGCCCCCAAACCATAGAAAAAGGATAAAGCCAGGGAATGGTGGCCCAAGACAACCTGTCGAAGACAAAAGCAAATTAAAAAACCACGAAGCCGAAGAAGGACATGGGAAAGTGGTGTGAGTTCCATAAGATCTTTACTCACAGCACAAGTGAGTTTCGGGCCAAGTAGTCACTAGTGGTTGATATGAGCGCTTCTGAATCAGATGCATTCTCTGAATCTGAATCAAAACCTGACAAGGAGAATGAAAAAGGGAAGCACATTATTGATGCGGAGCCCAATGCCATCGTTGCCACTATGAAAATAAAGGAGGAGGAACAAGAAGATCCAGATGAGGAGGAGCGTCTCTTCCACTCCCAGATGTGGGTAAAGGGTTCCCCACTACAGTTCATTTTCAATAGTGGGAGCCAAAAGAACCTCATTTAAGCAAAGGTTTTGAAGCGGTTAAGCTTGTCGACCACAGCACACCCATAGTCGTACACTATCGGGTTGTTTAACCAAGGACGGGATTTTCGCATCAGCCAGTAGTGTTGCCTCCCCTACAACATCAAGCCCTTCACAAATGAGGTATTATGTGACATTTATCCTCTTGATGTTTTTGATGTATTATTATGCCAACCATACTTGTGAAAGCGACATGAAGTGTATGAGTCCCGACCTCGCGATGTTATTGTTACTTTGGGCAATAAGTTGTACAGGGTACCAGAGGTACCACCACTTTCCACTCTCTCTTTGGTTACTGCAAAACAATGCAGTAAGCTCATTTCCAAAACTGGGAAATTTTTTTTCCTTATGATCCACCCCCAGGGCAAGAAGAATATTATGGCCACGACCTCCAAACAGGGCTCCTCCACACAACAACAATAAAAGGACAAGGTCGTGGAGGAGTACGGGGACATCTTCACCTCACCCACAGGGGTGCCTCTGCACTTTCAGGTCAAGCACCCCATCGATCTGACCCCTGGTGCATCGCTGCCCAATGGACTGAATTATTGGTGCTTTGTTATGGAGAACGATGAAATCAAGAGGCAGATTCAGGAGCTACTGCATAAAGCTCACATCTAGCTGATTTCATCGCCCTATGGGAGCCCGATTGTCTTGGTGCAGAAGAAGGATGGGACTTAGAGACTCTGTATTCACTATTGGATACTGAACAAGATCACTGTCTGGAATAGGTACCTGATCCCACGAATTTATGACCTTCTGGAACAACTCACCAGGTACCAATCGAACCCTCTGATGTGTGGAAGACTGCCTTGAGCGACAAGGAGGGCCTTTTCGAATGGTTGGTCATGCCTTTTGGGTTGACGAATGCTCCCACAAACTTCATGAGGTTTATGGATGACATCTTGCGACCATTCACCAATTCATTTGTAGTAGTGTACTTGGATGACATCCTGATCTTTAGCCAGACTTGGGAAGAGCACCTCCACCACATCCGACAGGTCCTCTAAACGTTGCGGCAACACAAGTTGTGTGCCAATTTAGAGAAGTGCACTTTTGGAATGACCCAGGTTCAGTATCTGGGATACATCATTGATGAACGAGGGGGTGCATGTGGATCCAACCAAGATCCAATTCATTCGGGATTGGCCAGCCCAACCACTCTAACAAAGCTTTTCATATTTCTGGGTCTTGCTAATTTCTACCGTAGGTTCGTGTTAGGTTCTCTCATATCACTTAGCCTTTGACTCAAGTCACCAAGGGAGGAGCGAAAGAAAATTTATTTTGGTCGGAATATCAACAGAATGCGTTCGTAGAATTAAAACATTGCATTTTCTCTGCCCCGGTTCTCACATTAACAAACTTGCAACAACCATTTGATATCGAGATAGATGCCTCTAACTATGCTATTGGGGTGGTTCTTACTCAACAGGGGCATCCAGTGGCATATCACAGTAAGACACTGTTTGACACAGTCCGCAAGTATCCCACTTATGAAAAAGAAATGTATTCCATTTTGCAGGCTTTCCAACAACGGAAGCATTACATTTTGGGGAAGGAAACGGTCATCCACACAGACCGTCGCCCCTGCAGTTCATACAGACACAAGGGAAGTTGTAGAACAATCACCGTCAAAATTGGTCCACATATCTGCAACAGTTTCATTTAAACATCAAGTACAAGAAGGGCAACACCAATAATGTTACAGACTACCTCAGTCGACCACCGATCGTGGCGCTAACCACCGCTCTCAACTCTTGTGGGCACGAGACTTCTGATTGGCCGCTTCTCTACAAGAACGACCCAGAATTTGGTCATACATACAAGACACTCTTGGAGGGTACGCAAGTTCAAAATTTTCACCTCTAAGATGCACTGTTATTTCACCTAGGACATATTTGTGTTCCTTCAAGCGAGTGTGCCAAGGTGGTTTGGGAAGAACACTACAGTCGAGTCATTGGGCATTTCAGGGTCGAGAAAATAGTGGTAGTACTACAGAATTATTTCTATTAGTTGAACCTGTTAGCACCTGAATTGGACCCCAGGCTGCAAAAGGCAAATCAGGGTAACAACTAAACCACGCTCAGCCTTGTAGCTAGCCCTACAAGGACAGGAGAGGGCTCTCTCCGTAAAAGAATATTCAAAGGAACACAATAAATGGACTGATATTAGGCTAGCTAAAATGATAGGGATAAAAGGTTTAATAAAATGAATGAATGAATGAATGAATTTCAGGGATGTGTGGGATATAAAGGGATAGTTGAAACTGGGAATTAAATCAGGACACAGGGTATTTCATGGGGCAAGATAGGCATGAAAATAAGCAATTAAAATTTAATGAGGATGGGATGGAAAGACTGGTGAGGAGCTGAAAAGGGCACAATAAATGGATCCTTTTCAAACAGAAGAAAAATACACAGAGTATGAATGATTTCCTAAGGCAGAGCATATAAAATGGATTCTACCTTTCTATCTTGAAAGCATTCAAAAAGGAAATGTTTATGGATGAATGGAACACATAACAATTCACATATGAAACAAAGGAGAAAAACAAACGCTAACTCTCATACCACATGGATCCCACAAATCAAAGCTGCATCTCTTATTAATTTATGTCAAACTGTACAATGTAGCGCAGAGATGTTCTTCCACACTATTCCCATATTACTCCGACTCAGACTACTTTACAAATGATTTACAATTACATTAAATAGGCTGAAATGTGGGAACATAGATCCACAAGAAAATGGAGCCGTTTTAATAGCTGAAGAACTAAAATACAACCATAGCAAAGAAATACAACAATCTACCCCTGAAAATAAGGGACATCATTGCATTTGACGACTTGGAGATTTTTCTGTTAGGTTGTATGAAAGAAAATAGGTAATCCGATGAACAGATCTCCTATTTTGTTGCTTGTTGTAACAATCTTTGTCTTAAATAAGCTCTCGACCCTTTGACTGTCGCTTTGCTTTCCACTATTTCATTTAATTAAAACTGACCCTTTAATAAGCTGTCGTTGAAATAACATAGAACGAAATAATGCTTTCATGAAGGGAATGATGTATTTTGAATGGGAAAAGGGAAGGTAAAAGAGGCGGGACCCATGTTATAATCGCAATCACAAAGTCGTGGAGGTGGGATAGGATACCATTATAAATAGTGTGCCATCACAATCAACGATCGAGAATGGAGAATGTTATTTGAAACAAAACTTCCGATGCGATTAGGGTAAGGTCAGATGGGGCAATATACAATGGCACGGAGGGATCCCTTTAGAATAAATGGAAAATGATCTTTTCACTTTATACAAAAGGAATGAATGGTATTTATTAACAGGCAGAGGGCTAAAGTGGGACTGGGGTATCAGAGCAATCAGAATCGAGAGGTCGGAAAGGGAGTAACACATTACAAATATTGCGATGTGATGGGGAGAAAAGGCCTTTGTATAAATAAAACAAAGTTTAGATTTAACAAAGACAAAGGGTCACATTATGGATGGGCAAAGGATTGAAATGGTGGGACCAAAGGGTATGAATCGCAATCGGAGATCAGAATCGGGAGAGGGGCGGAGCGATATATATGAAACCGTTGATGCGATTGGGGGAGATCTTTCGTACAAATGAAATAAAACAACATTCACTTTTAACAAAGGGAGAGGCCTTTTATAATACGCAGGTGGAAGAACTGTATGGTGGGCCTGGGGTCAATCGCAATCTCAATATCGGAAGGGAGGAGGCAAAACATATATTTGGAAATGCCGATTGATATGGTGTGATCGGATGTGGGCCGTCCGATTGGAATGGGAGATCAACGACTGAGGGATAATCAGGAGCGAGCCAATCGGCGGGAGTCAATCGGAGGGGGATGATCGAAGGCCCCGATTGCGATGGATCGATTGAATACAGGTCGTCCGATCATCGATCGGATCAACGATCGGGATCACATCGGGCAGGATCGATCAGAGGTTCTTATGAAATGTCGCAATCAATCGCGTCGAAAATTTTCGCGATTGGCCGATTGAAGGGTCTTGCGATTGACTGGACGTTGCGATTGCGATCGGGAAATGACTTTAAGACAGCGGGGTTTATAATATAAGTTTCAAATTATATTATAATGTTTCAAAATCATGGAGGGGAAGTGGTTGGGATCGGCGGAACTTTACAATAAACTTTGATATTGTTTATTATATAGTTCTACAAGGTATGGTTGGGGAAGTGGTTTAGCATAAATTGCATTTATATTTAAGAGCTTTATAATGCGATTTTATAATCGGAAAGGGGGAAAGGGATTATTTAATGGAATATTAAACTTTAATAATACAAAATTTAAAGGGAAAAATGGAAAATAAGGGGTATATGAGGATATAGGGACTTTTACTTCACTTAAGTATAAATTTCAATCCAGAAGTCAGTTTTGAGAATGTAGTATACCATTGGAAATCTCTTTCCAGGCTCCTTCTGATGGATCTTCTTGGAGGATGATTTGGAACTAAATGTGCTACGAAAAACTCTTCTGAATGCAGGGACATCACTTTGTGGAGATAGTAACTTCTGAATTGTGACTTATTACACATGATTATATAGAACTACATAATGAATGATAATAAAGAAAAAATATCAAACTACATCAAGCTGAATAAAATGTCTCTTGATCTTCCAGGTGCTGTGACTTTGTATTTATTGACTTCCTCATGACTTTGCTGATATTTATTGACATTTGACTCATTAATTTGACCATGGTGAGACCCTAGAAACTAATGAGACCCATCCTATGACCTACTGATATGATTTTAAGAATGAAAGTGAATAATGATTGAAGACCATAGAGAGGAAAATCAGCAAGTTTCACATGAGGGAAAACTAATGAAGAATTACTACCATCAATGAATCCATGACCTAGAGGAACGGTGAAATTGATTATTATGGGACTCCTAATATGCAAATGCAAAGAGTAACTTTTATCACTGATGGCAGTATGACTAGACTGACACTAACATTGGCTTCAATGGGGATGGTAGCTCCTTGGAGGTGCCAAGAACACCGTAGCCCAAGTAGCCTTATCCATTGGGCATGGAGTCAATAGCTAAAAACCAAACTGAATACTGAAAGAAATTTGACCCAACAAACTGACTCAAAAGTGACTCAAAGCTAACCTAGACAAAACTTAACATTTAAAGCTTGATGGCAGTATATGACCAAGACTTGAGGTTTTCAAATCTTGATGATAACCACCTGTGTTTCTGGAAGGCCAATGTACCATCATGCTATATCAAAATGCCAATGTAACCAATCAAGCAGATGCCTCCTTGATTGATTCTCCTGATCATATCCTCTGGTCAACCATAGATACTTGCAACTGGGAATCCAAAAGCATGGTTGGCCATGATCTCCTTCATCACTAAATACTACAATAATTACCTTCACTGCTTACTACAATAAATTTTCCATTGGATCTTGAAAAACATGAAGATTTACCTCATGCTGAAGAAACAAGGTGTCTTTTTCTCTTGATTCTGATCTTCCTTCACAATGTACCCCAGTAAGAGTATGTTCCTAGTCTTCAAAAAATTATGAACAAGTAGATGAGAAAATTTCCTCTTGAAAAAAAATTTCAAAACATGAGACATAGGAAGAAGAGTCTGAAAGGCAGTCCTGAATGCTCTGATCTTTTGTAATCTGAATATATTGTTGGTTATCTTCATATGATATGACAACCAGATTGTCATGTTTCTCATCATATTCATCAATCATAAGAGAAGAAACTTCAGATGGTTCTTGAGATCCAACACTATCATTTCTATCATCTACCATAAATTCATCCAAAGAAACTCTTTCACTTACTTGAACAAAGATCTCGTCTTGTCTATCGTTAAGGGAATGGATTACCTCCTTCTGAAGACTCTTTTCTGATGGGATGAGTGCGTTTAGATCTGTAACTATATTTTTTTCGTTTGAGGCGTCCTTAACAATGGATCACTCCATGACAGGATCAGGAACAACATACTCGTCATCATCACATTTTGAATCCAGTTCTAGTTTAACTCTATCGCTATCTGAGACTGGAACATCATTTTCCTGCATATCATCCTTTATTTCAATCAGATCTGAAATAAAACTTTGTCTTCCATGATTTTCAACCATATGGAAATCTTCAACCTGCTGATCTTGATAAGTATCCTCAAAGATTTTTGTGTGTTGATGAAATGGATTTTCATACAATGCTTCCATGATTTCTTCATCCATGAATTCATCATCTCCATAAAAATTCTCAAGATTTTCAATGAAACTATTAACATGTTTGCAACGATTCTGCACTAATATTAAGGATGGACAAGATTCTTTATATCTTTCGAAGAATATGGTATGAAAATATTTTAAACAATAAATACAACCAGGTGACAAACTTTCATACCAAGATCGAGCTTCATCTTCCAGAGTAGCCATAAACATTTTCATCAAACAGTCTTCAAGAAAATCGATCTTTAATTTATGCATATGAATGTGAAATTTTACCAGATGAAGAGCAGTGTCATTACCTTCCACATTTCTGAACATAGGAAAATTCTGAAGCCAATCCACCTTAGGCATTTTATTTGGGAAACCGGGAATGTGATCTCGGCTCATGGGAGCATACCTTCTTGCAATACATTCCATCTTAAAACAAAGATCTTAAAGCTACCGATATTCCTGCAGTGGAGTCACCATGAAGGATTTGATTTTCTGGATCTTTCAGTGAATGGAGTCGCCAGGTGAATGTTTTCAGCCTTTATATGCATCTGATTATTGTTCACCATCAACAATCAGATCTAAACTTTGTCATCCTTTACCGGGGAGGATATGCTTTACTGTTTCAAATAAATTTATATTCCCCAGTGGAGTCGCCAGAGATGTTAGCACCTGAATTGGACCCCAGGCTGCAAAAGGCAAATCAGGGTAACAACTAAACCACGCTCAGCCTTGTAGCTAGCCCTGCAAGGACAGGAGAGGGCTCTCTTCGTAAAAGAATATTCAAAGCAACACAATAAATGGACTGATATTAGGCTAGGTAAAATGATAGGGATAAAAGGTTTAATAAAATGAATGAATGAATTTCAGGGATGTGTGGGATATAAAGGGATAGTTGAAACTGGGAATTAAATCAGGACACAGGGTATTTCATGGGGCAAGATAGGCATGAAAATTAGCAATTAAAATTTAATGAGGATGGGATGGAAAGACTGGTGAGGAGCTGAAAAGGGCACAATAAATGGATCCTTTTCAAACAGAAGAAAAATACACAGAGTATGAATGATTTCCCAAGGCAGAGCATATAAAATGGATTCTACCTTTCTATCTTGAAAGCATTCAAAAAGGAAATGTTTATGGATGAATGGAACACATAACAATTCACATATGAAACAAAGGAGAAAAAAAAATGCTAACTCTCATACCACATGGATCCCACAAATCAGAGCTGCATCTCTTATCAATTTATGTCAAACTGTACAATGTAGCGCAAAGATGTTCTTCCACACTATTCCCATATTACTCCAACTCAGACTGCTTTACAAATGATTTACAATTACATTAACTAGGCTGAAATGTGGGAACATAGATCCACAAGAAAAGGGAGCCATTTTAACAGCTGAAGAATTGAAATACAACCATAACAAAGAAATACAACAATCTGCCCTTGAAAATAAGGGACATCATTGCATTTGACCACTTGGAGATTTTTCTGTTAGGCTGTATGAAAGAAAATAGGTAATCTGATGAACAGATCTCCTATTTTGCTGCTTTTTGTAAAAATTTTTGTCTTAAATAAGCTCTCGGCCCTTTGACTATCATTTTGCTTTCCACTATTTCATTTAATTAAAACTGACCCTTTAATAAACTTCCGTTGAAATAACATAGAATGAAATAATTCTTTCGTGAAGGGAAAAATGTATTTTGAATGGGAAAAGGGAAGGGAAAAGAGGCGGGACCCATGTTATAATCGCAAGTCGTGGAGGTGGGACAGGATACCATTATAAATAGCGTGCCATCGCAATCAGCGATCGGGAATGGAGAATGTTATTTGAAACAAAACTTCTAATGCGATTAGGGTAAGGTCCAATGGGGCAATATACAATGGCGCGGAGGGATCCCTTTAGAATAAATGGAAAATGATCTTTTCACTTTATACAAAAGGAATGAATGGTATTTATTAACAAGCGGAGGGCTAAAGTGGGACCGGGGTATCGGAGCAATCAGAATCGGGAGGTTGGAAAGGGAGTAACACATTACAAATATTGCGATGCGATGGGGAGAAAAGGCCTTTGTATAAATAAAACAAAGTTTAGATTTAACAAAGAAAAAGGGTCACATTATGGATGGGAAAAGGATTGAAATGGTGGGACCAAAGGGTACGAATCGCAATCGGAGATCGGAATCAGGAGAGGGGCGGAGTGATATATATGAAACCGCCGATGCGATTGGGGGAGATCTTTCGTATAAATGAAATAAAACAACATTCACTTTTAACAAAGGGAGAGGCCTTTTATAATATGCAGGCGGAAGTACTGTATGGTGGGCCTGGGGTCAATCACAATCGCAATATCGGAAGGGAGGAGGTGAAACATATATTTGGAAGTGCCAATTGTGATGGTGCGATTGGATGTGGGTTGTCCGATTGGAATGGGAGATCAACAGCTGAGGGATAATCGGGAGCGAGCCAATCGGCAGGAGTCAATCGAAGAGGGATGATCGGAGGCCCCAATTGTGATGGAGGGATTGAATATGGTTCATCCGATTGTCGATCGGATCAATGGTCGGGATCACATCGGGCAGGGCCGATCGGAGGTTCTTATGAAATGTCACGATCAATCGCGTCGGAACTTTTCGCGATTGGCCGATCGGAGGGTCTTGCGATTGACTGGACGTTGCGATTGCAATTGAGAAATGACTTTAAGATAGCGGGGTTTATAATATAAGTTTCAATTTATATTATAATGTTTCAAAAGCATGGAGGGGAAGTGGTTGGGATCGGCGGAACTTTACAATAAACTTTGATATTGTTTACTATATAGTTCTACAAGGTATGGTTGGGGAAGTGGTTTGGCATAAATCGCATTTATATTTAAGAGCTTTATAATGCGATTTTATAATCGGAAAGGGGAAAAGGGATTATTCAAAGGAATATTAAACTTTAATAATACAAAATTTAAAGGGAAAAATGGAAAATAAGGGGTATATGAAGATATAGGGACTTTTACTTCACTTAAGCATAAATTTCAATCCAAAAGTCAATTTTGAGAGTGTAGTATACTGTTGGAAAGCTCTTTCCGGGCTCCTTCTGATGGATTTTCTTGGAGGATGATTTGGAACTGAACGTGCTATAGAAAAATCTTCTGAAGGCAGGGACATCACTTTGCGGAGATAGCAGCTTCTGAATTGTGACTTATTACACATGATGATATAGAACTACATAATGAATGATAATAAAGGCAAAATATCACGTTTTCACCTCAAAACACAGTTTTGAGGTGAAAATTTACATCAAGCTTAATAAAATGTCTCTTTGATCTTCCAGGTGCTGTGACTTTGTATTTATTGACTTCCTCATGACTTTGCTGATATTTATTGACATTTGACTCATTAATTTGACCATGGTCAGACCCTAGAAACTAATGACACCCATCCTATGACCTACTGATATGATTTTAAGAATGAAAGTGAATAATGACTGAAGACCATAGAGAGGAAAATCAGCAAGTTTCACATGATGGAAAACTGATGAAGAATTACTACCATCAATGAATCCATGACCTAGCGGAACGGTGAAATTGATTATTATGGGACTCCTAATATGAAAATTCAAAGAGTAACTTTGATCACTGATGGCATTATGACTAGACTAACACTAACAGAACCTTCAACAAGATTTCAAGAAGTACATCAGATCCTACACTGCTTGCGCAATTTCCAAAACGACCATCAAGAAGCAAGCCCTCTATACTCTGCTACCTACCCCTAGTCGAACTTGGGAATCCATCTCCATGGTTTACATGTCAGTATTTTTCTCTACTAAGCATGGAAATGACTGTGTTTTCATATTCTTTGACAGATTCTCGAAGATGGCCATTATGGCGGTCTGCAAGAAGAATATCACAGCAGAATCCACTGCTAAACTCTTCTTTGAATGAGTGTGGGTGCACTTTGGGATCCCACAATATATTATCTCAGATTGGGACAGCAGGTTCCTCAACACATTTTGGTCCATCCTCTAGTTAATTCTTTACACCAAGCTCACCAATTCCACAGGTTTCCATCCCCAAACTAATGGCCAGACAGAGGTTGTCAACAGAATGATTGTACACATTTTGCGCATGTACAATTCAAAGAATCCACACACATGGGATGAGAGCCTTCCCTATGTACAACACAGGTATAATCGGGCTCTCCACATCTCAAACAAAAACGTCCCCTTTCAGGTGAGCTTGGGATTCCAGCCACTATGTCCCAATGACGTAGCCCTGCCATTTGCGGCTACTTAGGTCAATTCGGCTCATGTCCAGTTTGAAGCTGACAAAGTGAACAACTTCATTGAGCACATTCAACACATCCACCAATAGGTTCATGAAATATTAGACAGATCTAATGCTAAATACAAGCAATGACATGATCAACATCGGGTGCCACACAACTTCCAGGTGGGTGACAAAGTGTGGCTACATTTGCAGAAGAAGTGCCTAACTGGACCCTATCGCAAGCTTTGCCTGCTTCGATATAGGTCGTACACCATCACCAAGGCTATAGGGACCAATGCCTTTGAACTCAGTATTCCACCATAATTCCTTTTTCTGCATCCAGTATTCAATGTGGACTACCTTCGGCCCTACTTCCCACCTCTATTGGACACCTTCGACATTGCATAACAACTCACACCAACATAGTTAAACCCAGACTGCATGGAAAATGCCACCACAGATTTTATCATGGACATGCAAGTTAAGAACACTCGCGAGCAGAAGATCCAACTGTATCGGGTTGTCAAAGTTGGCCAAATCCTGCACTAAGACAAGTGGTTCACGAGGGACCAAGTTCAGCAAAAGTTTCCTCATCTCATGGAGGAGCTCAACGCAATGGAGACCATTGCTTCCTAAGGGGGGAGGAACAATATATGTGGATAATGGTGACCACCCACCTATTTCACCTTGGATCCCACCATTGTTTCTTTCAGTTTTCAGTTTCCTTAATTGTAGCACAACTTACTATTTTTAGCAATTTTTTGGGTCTTGAACTTCTGGAGCCGTTTTAAGGCCCTAAACGACGTTTTTTGGGGAAAATAGGAGAAACATGGGTTAATAGATTGATTTTTCTCACTCAAAAGTTGTATTCCTTGGAAATATATTTCTAACAAGGTATGTTGCACATCAAATAGAGATCGTATGCCAAAGTTACATCCCTGGGAAGTTGATGTACCAATTTACCCAAACGAGGCTCATAGTTTTGGCGCTTCATCTCCTAGGGTTAGGATTTTGGATGTTTAGGGTTTTCCATTATTTCTCAATAATAAATAGGCCCTCGAGTCTCATTGTAACACAGTTCAGAGGCTTGTAGCCACCACATCTCTTCTCAAAGATAAGCTACCAGTGCCCTAGCTAGTTTGTTTCCATTATGTCTGTAAACAATTTTTTGTTCTTTGATATTAATGAAATGAAGTATTATTTCCACTGCATATTTGTATTTATGGTTACTGTGTATTTTTTTTCGTTCCTGCATAAATCTTCATTAGGATTCCAGCCACTATGTACCATTGATGTGACCATACCATTTGCATCTACTCAGGCAAATTTGACTCATGTCTAGTCCGAAGCCGACAAGGTGAACAACTTCATTGAGTGCATTAAACACATGACATATTGGAAATCCAATGCTAAGTACAAGTATCGACATGATCAACATCGGGTGCCACACAAGTTCCAGGTGGGCGACAAAGTTTGGCTACATTTGTATAAGGAGCGCCTCGTTGGGCCCCACCGCAAGCTTCGATCGCCCCTATATGGGCCATACACCATCACCAAGGTTGTAGGGGACAATGCCTTCGAGCTCAGTATTCCACCATTCCTTGGTTTGCACCCAGTGTTCAATGTGGACCGCCTTCAGCCCTACTTTCCACCATTACTAGACACGTCTAACATTGCATAACAACTCACACCAACAGAGTTAAACCCAAACTACATGGAGCATGCCACAACTTATAGTATCATGGACACACAGATCAATAACACCCTCTAGCAGAGGATATAGCTATATCAAATTGTCAAAGTAGGCCAACTCCTTCACCAGGGCAAGTGGTTCACAAGGGACCCGATTCAACATAAATTTCCTCACCTCATGGAGACTCTGCACGCAATGGGGACCATTTCTTACTAAGGGGGGAGGAATGATCTAGGTGGATATTTGTGGCCACCCACCTATTCTACCTATACCTCCAATCGGTTTCATCATTTTTTTTGTTTATAGCAGCATTTACTATTTTTAGCAGTTTTTCGGGTCCTAAACTTTCAGAGCAGTTTTGACCCCCTAAACGGTGTTTTTTTGAAGTCCACAGCAAGCACGGACCCGCATACGGTACTTTGGAAAATCATTTTTTAATATGGGATATCTTCCGATGATATATCATATGTGCCAAATGGAGATATTATGACCAAGTTATGACCCCGAGAAGTTGGTTGCCCAACTAACCCCAACAGGGCCCACAAAATTTTAGTGTTCCAACTCGTGGGGTTAGGGTATTGGTTGTTTATGGTTTTCCCAGGTTGTTCAATAATAAAAATTCCCTTGAGCCTCATTTTAACTCAGTTTAGAGACATGTAGCCTCCACATCTCTTCTAAGAGATAAGCTACCATCACTCGAGCTAGTTTATTTCCATTCTGTCTATAAGATTATTTCAACGTTTTTTTATTTATGTATTTTATTGTGTTCTTGCATAAGTTCAGATCATATATATATATACACACATATATGGTTGTAAATACTGAAGTGAATTGTGTTATAAAGCTCCAATAAGTGGTATCTTTATGTTTCTTTTAGCGGGATGTCATTGTAAATATTGTATTGAGTTGTGTTATAGAGCTCCATGTAGTATGTTTTGTATTCAATGGTTTTTTGGTCACATGTGTCATAGAAAATCGAGGGAAGTGTTCCCCTAAGGGAGAGGGGTTTGTAACAACCCTGGGTTAAAGTTCATGTAGTAAAATATAATAAAGGAAAAATAAGACCAAGGTCATGGGACACGTATTCCAAGTTGAATATTGGTAAAGCACTATAGTGGGCATCACTTTTGGTATATTTATGGCTATGGAAATTAGCAAAGGAATTCACAAAGGAAAAGAGGAAATAATTGGCATTTATTTATGATAAATAAAGGAAAATTGGAGAAAATGGAGGTGAAGGGACACATACTTGCATGGTAAGGAAATTAGATGGAAAATTAAGGAAAATGGAAAAAAAAAGAGACATCAATAATAAAAATTCATCAAAGAATAAATTCAAAACTTTTTGTATGTTTAGCTTTTGTCAGATTTGGCTTGAATCAATTTTGAGAGGGAGAGAAAGAGAGAAAGAGAGCTCCAAGAGGAGGAAGAAAGCAAATACAAGCAAAGTAACAGCAAATGAAATCAAGGAGAAGGTTAGATCAGTAGCTTCAACAGGAGGATTTTGCAAATAACAGGTTGCATGTGTGATTTCCCTGCTGAGGTGTGAATGCATGCTACATGAATTTGTTTATTTGGTTCATTTGTTGCCACTGACATGGATTTTACTTAGTTTGACAGTGGTTTCAGCCTTGTCTTTCCATTTCTTGGATAACCATAGTGTGATGGGATTTATTCTTGGTTGATCTTTAGATTTTCAAAAGGTTGTGGAACTGGGTGAGGTGATCTCAGGAAAATTCCCAAGGGTTGGGGGTGGAGATGGTTTTCTCCATGAAGCCCTCGAAAGGTGGCTGGAGATAGGAAAATTTATCAAGGTATGGTGAATAAATTCTGAGGCATCCATGCTTGGTTTGGTTTCGTGATCTCGGGACTGGTTTAGGTGAGATCACGGTAGTTTGAGGATAGAGGTGGTTTAACCTTTGGATTCCTTGGTTGATTATGTCTTGATTAATCCCATGAGATCCCACATTCATGCTTGGAATATGGAATGGGGGTGATTGGTTGAAAGAAATATTGTGTTTAGCCCAATATATGGTAGAGTGGTATGTGGAAGTCCCTCACTTGGTTGCCTTTTTCATAAGTTAAATAGAGTGATTTTTCCTAATGAATTATATGAGCACTTGTACTTGTTGTTATGTTGATTTGATGATTGATTTGTCAAGGTTAATATCCTGGTTATATTATGAAAATGTCTTTCAGATTAATCACATCATAAAGTTATGGTCGACGTTTCAAACCATTTAATGTGGTTCATCCTTAGGACAAAGGTTATATGTTGGTTATAAGCATGGTTCTATGATGTGCTCTATTTATATCTCTTTGTAACGCCACCTCTCAAATTTACCCACTTTCACCAATTTTCCCAGGGAAAACATGCGTTGAGGGTCACTATGATAAGACTCGACCTCATATATGACCTTAAGGAAATGGAATCGACAACTTAAGACTTTACTGACCTCGCTCAGGTACTACAAGACTTTTAAGAGAAACCCAACCCCTCCAAGTGTTCCACTCACTATTTCACTAAACTAAACCCCCATTTTCTCCCATGACAAGGCCTCCATGTGAATTAAACCCTCCTGTCACTCCCACAAGCCTGCAAGGGAGATATTTCAAACTTTTTCAGCCGGTTTTGTGCTAGAGACTGTGATATTTAAGCCACTTTTCATGTCTAGTCTCCAAACCAATACCCATAGCTTGATGAGACTCTCCAAGAAAATAAATGAAACCAATACAAAGACTCTAACACAAAAATTTATCAAGGGCTTGACCCAACCAAGCCTAACCATGACAGACATTCATTAAACACATGAAGAACATGAAATCTACAGGTCATGAACCCATCTCTAAACACAGAGATATTAAAATTATCTGAGTTTTACCAATTAGGACTAATGCCTTCTCACAATATCTACCATAATACCAGTTAGGTCATGCATTCATTAACCATTCATTTATCAACCAAACATGATAAGAACCACAAACCAAGGTTTATCATAAACCATGATTATAACTATCATATAACCAGCAGAATAAAAATGATAGAAAAACCATAAAATCCACATAATAACAAGTATATTTACTCATCAAAGACAAGAGAAACTTAGATCTTATTAATCAATGTGAAATCCAACCAAGTCAGGGACTTCCACGTACCACCCGATCATAGATTGGGCTTAACCAAATATTTCTTTCATCCAATCACCCTCGTGCCATATTCAAGGCATGAATGTAGTATCTCATGGGATAAACCAATCCATAAATAACCAATGGAATTCAGAGGTTAAACCACCTTCACCCTCACCATACTGTGATCTCACCTAAACCGGCCCTGAGATCATAAAACCAAACCAAGCTTGGATTCCTCAGAATTTATTCTCCAATACCTTGAGGAATTTTCTCGTCTCCACCCTCAGGCTTTACCATGTATCCCCACCATTACTGGTCAAGGGATTCCTAGGCCTTTGGGAATTTTTCTGAGACTACCTCACCCAGATCCGAAACCTTTTGGCAATCCAAAACTCAAACCGAGAAAAATCCCATCACACCATGGATATTTGGAAATGGAAAGGCAATGCTAAAATCCACTATCAACCCAAAAAAACCCATGCTAATGATATCAAAAGAAAAAAAATACCAACATGCACATACCATGCATGCCAACACTAGCTAGGAAATCATACATGCAACTTGTTACCTGCAATTATTCTCATTGAGGCTGGTTGATCCAACCTTTCCTTGCTTTATCCTTACTTTCATTTGCTTTCTTTCTTTCCTTCTACTCTTGGTTCTCTTCTCCTCTCTCAAACCAATTCCAAAACTAAAATTACAAAAGGCTAAACTGACAAAAGACATGAATTTATCCTTAGAAGCCTTTTTATTCTTGATGGCTCTAATTTCTTCAATTTTCCATTATTTTCCTTCATTTTTCTCCTCACATGCAACATGTTACCATTCACCTTCCTTTTCTCCTAATTTCCTTTATTTTCATAAATAATCTGCCAAAATACCTTTTTTACTTTTCAAAGCCTTAGCCATTGCCTTTGCCAATTTACCTTAGCCAGAAACACATCAAGTGATGCCCATTAGGATATTTTGTCAAACATTCGGCTTGGAATATGTGTCTCGTGACCTTGGCCTTATTTTGTCTTTATTAAATTTTATTGTGTGAACTATTAACCTAGGCATATTACAGACCCCTCCCCCTTAGGGGAATAGTGTCCTCGGTGTTCTATGACACCTATAACTAGAAAAACCACTAAAATCCAAAAACATACTTCCATGGAGCTTTATAACCTAGCTCGTTATAGTATTTATAATAAGAAACTTGTTGAAAACATGACAAATATACCATTTACTAGAGCTTTATAATGTAGCTCATTACATCATTTACAATAAAAACCATATATACTTATGCACATTTGCTTCAACCAGAAAATAACAATACTGTCTATGGAGCTTTATAAATATAGCTCGATACATTATTTACAATAATATACACATATATAAATATGCACATTTTCTTTAACCAACAAATAAAAGGATAAGATGTCTTCATCCACAAAAAGGGAGTCCAGAGGCTCACATCTCCACCCTCAAAGCAATACAAGGATTCACCTCCTTCCTAGGAAGTACAGAATCCACTTCCAAAGTCAAACCTGCATCCAATTCCCAGTGCTACAATCTTGGGCCACTTGTCCTCTCAGTGAATAGTTACCGACTCATTGTTCCAAGCCCACAGTCCCAATGTACATCTAATTCCATATATCAATGCTAATGACCAAAAAAAATCCATCCTGGGCCTTCCTTTCTCCTCTACAAAGTCCCTCGAGCAATTTTATCACCCCCTTTTGTGTAGTCACTCACCTTCAAAGTTCCCAAACACCCCTATCCTAGGTGATCCATCCCTTGGCAAGGTTTCCTTGCATCAAAAGGTCCAAAAACCAAGGCATATCCCTGCATAAAAAGCATCATACATGTCATAGCATGCTCATGGTAATCAATGGAAAATATTGGGTACCATGGTAATCATAACATGCTCCTGAATTCTTTACCGTCATATTTTTGCCTATTCCAATTCCTTTTCCCACTTGTAATTCTTGCAGGCAGTTTCAACCACCCCAAACCAGCAATTTCCCTGCTTCCTATACCAAGCACATAATTCCCATTAGACTAAAAGGAATTTAAATCAATTTAAATCATACATCATGTGTGGTTCGTCAATAAGTTACACTTGAAATTATGTTTACTTCTTGTCACAACAAGTCAAACTAGCTCTCATATCAAATCATTGTGTATAAACATATCACATCCGGTTAGCTCAAAATACAACCATCATAATCAAAATGATATACAACATGTAACCATCATAAATCTAAGTCATAGATCACATGCATGATTAAAAACTGAAATAAAATATTGATACTTATCTTTCAATGAATCTTTTCTTCTACCTTTCTTCTTTTTCCTCTCTGTACACACACTGAATCGGTTGCCAAACCTTGAAAGAACCCAGTGCCTTCTCTTCTCTTTAAAAAAAAAAGGAATCCAGAGACTAATCTGCCTCCTCCCTCAATATCATCAACAAGGGTATCCCAAGACTTAATCGCCTCAACCATTAATATAAAAAACAAGGGAATTCAAAGACTAAACCACCTCAAACCTCAATAGTAACAAGGGCATCCCAATACTAAACCACCTCAACCCTCAACATCAACAACAAGGGCATCTAGAGACTAAACTTCCTCAACCCTCAATAGCAACAACAAGGGCCCAAACAGTCCCATACTTGCATTTCCCATCACACCGTAACACATATACACATACACAGTGTACAACACAACACATACACCTAGACCTGGTGTACAACACGACACATACACCCGCACATAGTGTACAACACCACATGTACGCCTACACCCGGTGTACATGTTATACAGCATTTTTTCGTACTCCCTGTCTCATGCCCTGAGTTGTTGAACTTTGCCGCAAATGTCACAAAGTGACAAAAAAATTTAATGTGTTCACCACAAAAACATGATCAAAGCATCCTTGAAGAACAAAAGAAGAAATTCCTTGAAGCAATTCGAGAAAGTCTTTCTAGAAATCCTATTTGCAGGCCCAGCGCGGTCCTCATGAATTATGCCTCGCGCTTGTCACCTTCACCATTATATCTGTCTAATGCTGCCAGCACAGGAATTTAAGTGAAAAAGTGTGTTGCTCCTCTTCAAGTAATTTCTCCAAAAATGGGGGAGAATACTCTCTTACTATAAGCCTTGAGGACAAAGAGTTGGTTACAGGTGAATAAGGATTGGGTCAAGATCTCCCATTTCAAGTCTTTGATCCTACTATCAGGGATATTCCCCTTAAGACATGGACCTTCTTCCCCCTTTTTGTTGGAAATATTGTCATTGATGGAAAAGATACAGATAGGAGAAACACTAGAATCATCGGCTATAAGTTAAAGAAGCAGATCAGGCATTGTGTAGTAGAGAGGCAAAGGAGCACCAACAGAACTATCATTAAGAAAGAGGAGCAGAGAGGAGAAACTTTAGAATCAAAGGATCAAAGGCAACAAAAGCGGTTAAGGTAGAAAAGGAGAGAGTCGCAGAAGTAGCAAAGAATCAAAGGCAGCATAGGCAGCAAAGAAGAAGAGGCAGCAGAGGTAGCAAAATAGCAAGGTAGCAGAGGCAGCATATGAAGCAGAGAGGCAGCGAATTACTTCAGCGCACAACAAAAGGCAATCGGATTTGCAAGACACAGTGAGGACCAGATATCTACACATAGAAGAAGCAGGAAGAGGCGACAGATGAGAGGAAGAGGCAAGAGTGGCAAGCACTGAGAGGTAGAGGCGAGAGCGGCGAGAGCCTAGAGGTAGAGGCGAGAGTAGCAAGAGCTGGAGTCACAGAGTGGGACAGTGTAAACAAACAAAAAATTGACTAAGGAAAATAATTCTTTGAATAATTCCAAGAGATGTGAACGGATGGTCAGGATTAGATTGCAAAAGCAAAATCGAGAGATGGACGGTTGAGATCAAAGTAGGCAGAAGAGGCGAAGAAGAGTCATGTGAAGGCAATCAGACGGTTGGGATTAAATCGCAGAAGGGAAGGCAAGATATGAACGAATAAGATTCATCACAAAATAAGTGGGGCAAAAACCAATCGGAAATGCCAGCAGTAGCGAGTACCATAGATCTGGGCAGATCAGTGGTGATGATCACATCGATGGAGATCAAAAGCGCAAATCGCAAAGTATAGCGGGTAAGTGTTAAGGCATCGCAAGGTAAGTTAAATTAGTTGCGATGCAAAGTGAAGAAGGGACACGCGATGGCACAACGCAATATCGCACATCGCAAGAAATAGAGTATAACCACAAAGTAAAACTTATAGAGTGTGAAGTGCGTTCAGATGAGGACTGTTAAATCTGGGGGCACATCAATGGTGGACAGTCAACCCCACATTGCACATCGCAATGCTTAAAAAATAGCAATAATGTGTCGCAAGGTAAGTTATTTTGTGTGTAATGCGAAGTGGAGAAGGGACACATGTCATCACTGTGCAACATTGCATACCGCAAGAAATAGGAGATAACTTCAAAGATATCGCAAGGAATGTTATGGTGTTTGCTATGTGGTAAAGGTTGGAATATGAAATGTGACAAGGGGATACCACGTGTCAGCATTGCGCATAAGTGCACACCGCAGATTTTATGGTTTGTACTTAAGAGTTCGCACGGTAATCTGGATGTGATGCAATGTGATCACATATCGTAGAAAATAGGAGATACACTTATTGCAAAACGTTAAAACTTGCGAGCAAGCGAAATGCGATGCAATGTGATTGGTCACTGTGTTGTGAGACCCTACAACCAAAGTTAAGCGTGTATGCAGAGCCCTCTCTTTGTTAATTCTCATCAGATGTGGAAAAGGGAATTATAACGTAAGAACTTTGATACACCGAAATGCGATATGAGACTGAATGTGATAAAGTTCGAAGTTAGGATCTGATGCATTTCAAGTCCATGACACTGTGGTTTTATGAAGAAAACATTGGAAGCAGAGGACGACTTGGTTTACGAAGAAAAGACTGAATGCTGGAAAAAGACTCAGATATATAAAGGAAATTCTGAATGGGAGCAGACTCAGGTAAGACCCGACTCTAAGTGTAGAACATTGTTGCAGCAATAAGTCAAACGAAAAGTTGAACGCAAGAGAATGGACTCAGGTAGAGAGACTGGACAATGCATGCAGAGAATTTGAACATTGTGGTTAAATATAATAGGCAGAGTCGGGAAATAAAAGGAGATATAGTATCACTATTTGAAATGCAACAGCATGGGTCAAGTTGGGCAAAAAGGCGGTTATGCAGCATAGTTAAAATATAACGGCAGAAATAGAAAAGACAAGAGGACAACAAGCAGAAGAGGGCAAACACTCAGCAAAGCTTAGAAACCAAAAGGGTTGAGTGAAATAATTGATTGTAACTGTAAATGTTTTATTTATTTTATATTGTTTGTGATGCAAAGGCAATTCTTTGTAGGCAAATAAAAACTCCAATGTAATACTGAAATGTGTACATACTGTTATATTATTCTGAATGTGTTGGGCAAGAAAATAAGAAGGTGAAAGGAAAAGATTCATACATGTTCATCTCATATTCCCATATGGAATGCAGCAATTATGAGGTGATCTCTATATATGATGTTATTTTCATATGCATAGAAAAGTGAGAGAGTGAAAGAATAAGAAGAAGAAAGAGAAAATATAGAATCTGTGTAGATCCAGAGATGATATAAGGCAGATATGAAGGTTGGAGGACAGTAGTGAAGAAGGAATAGAACAGAGTTGATA
The DNA here is from genome assembly GCA_034641835.2 of Pinus albicaulis. NCBI lineage: Eukaryota > Viridiplantae > Streptophyta > Pinopsida > Pinales > Pinaceae > Pinus > Pinus albicaulis. The sequence goes on along the minus strand of CM076581.1, from coordinate 871,517,038 downwards.
TCCAAGTAAAACAACATGTGTTTTCATTGTAGTGTGAGGAAGTTGGTGCTTCCATATCAAGTTGTAGCTTGATAGATTTCCAGTTGTAGCTGGCTGAGGTAGGAGCCTCCTGTGGGTTGTAGCCTGTAGAAAATATATGGGAGTTGAAGCTTCCTAGAAAGTTGTAGCTTGAATAATTGAGGTAGTAACCTCCTGTAGGTTGGAGCCTACATAAAATCAATGGTGAGAGGGATTTGGAGCTTTCCTTTACATCAAAAAAATCATAATATGTGGTTTTATCCCTTATGGGTTTCCACTTATATCTATTGTCTATGTGCATGATAATTATGTTTTGATATTCTATATTTAATCTGCTTTATACCCGCTGCTCACTTATTAATATTGTTGTTCCATTGTACATTAAGTTGATAATGAAATGTATGTGTAAATAAGTATAAAATAAAGTTTAAAAGTCCATGAATGCATTAAATAGATTCAACCCCCCCTTCTAAGTTTAACTAAGGGGTTCAACAATTGGTATCGGAGCCAAGTTCCTTCTGTATTAGTTTAACAACTGGAAGGAGATCACAGGTCCCCAAGATGGCTAGTCAAGAAGGATGGTCGACAAATAAATCCTCATTGTTTACTGGCACAAACTATGCCTTTTGGAAAATTAGAATGAGGGCATACATAATGTCTCTAGGAACAGAAGCTTGGGTTGTTGTGGAATTAGGATATGCCCCAAAGGATTTTGACATAGAGAAAGATGCCAGACAAAATTTCATAGCCAATGCAAAAGCCATGAATGCACTTTTGAGCGGTCTGTGTGAGTCTGAATTTATCAAGGTAGTGCATTGTGAGACTTCCAAAGGAATTTGGATTACTTTGGAAAGTATCCATGAGGGAGATAAAAAGGTGAAGGCATCCAAACTGCAAGTCTATAGAGCTCAGTTTGAAAATATAAAAATGAATGAAGAAGATGTTTCCAGCTTCTTCTTAAGGGTTGTAGAAATTGTGAATAACATGAAAGCTCTAGGAGAAACCATTAGAGAATGTGTATTTGTACACAATATATTGAGATCTTTACCATCCAGGTTTAACCCCAAGGTTTCTTCCATAGAGGAAACAGCTGACTGGGGAACATTGACCATGAACCAATTGCTTGGAAACTTGACGGATTATGAGATGAGACTTCCACAGAGGAAGTCAAATATGAGGGAGGCAGCCTTTAAGGTATAGAAGTACAAATAATAAAAGGAAGATACATGCTCCTGCTCTAATGTAATATCCCAAAATAGGGAATTTCTACAACAAATAGAATATCTGAAGATATTCTAAAGTTGGAGCTTCATCAAATCATGAGCATGGTAATGTAAATCAGCTCATTAGATGTAAAATAAAATCTCACCAGCAGATGAATGAACAGCAGCAAGATTATGGCCTATACACTCCTTCCAAAGTGGGGAAATGCAGCAATATAGGGCATAAAACGAGTGTCTTCAGAAAATAACGCTATATATGGGAGAAATGGGACTTGGATCCCTTATAATATACCATATAAAACTCACATCCAAAATTAGAGCTGAAACAAATCACTCTAGCCAACATAAACAGATCTCCCCAAGTCAATATGTCTCAAATAAGCCCAAACCCCATAGCTTAACTCATGAAAAAAGGATTGAAGCATGTATAGAATTATTTTATTAAGGGTTTATGTAGAAAATAATGAGAAATAACAAATCTGGAGTCTACAAGAATCCAATGGATTAGAAAATGGAGATTCTTTCCTCTTTATACACTATAAGAATAACCCGGTAAGGGTTACAAGAAAGTACAAGGTGTAAAAGAGAAGATCTACAGATCTAGATCTGGAAAAAGTAGTATAATATAGCTATGTATATATATAGCTAGGAATGTACAAGAAAGGAAAGAAGAAGGATGTACAAAAGCTTTCTGGGCCCTTCCTCCAAGGAATAAGCTCACAAGCAAGGGTTCAAACCCTGCTACTGCAACACTCAGGAAAAGGATGCAGTTTCTGCAAATAACTGCGATGTAGAGGATGGGATATGGTTTGGCCACATGTGAAGATGTAAAATATGCTCTGGAATCTCCTGCATAGATCTTGCAAAGCAAGGGGAGCTCCCTCCTCTGAAAGATAAGCTCAGGAGCTGGTGTTGTAAGTCTCCCACTTCAAGACCCTGCAACACAATGTCCCCTACTACAGGAATAATTCTATGGCTGAAGGAGGATGCTTGGCCTTGAGCCTAGATGTGGGAAAATGAAGAACAGAGCTCCTCCAAGAGATCACTCAAGGAAGGAGAAGGAATCCCTAAGTAGGAATGCCTTGTGCTGAACAGCACTGCATACTCAACTCAATAGTTGAAGAATGCTCAATAGTCTAAGCAAACCAATATCAATTATCCATAAGCTAACCTCAAATGTCTACTATCTTCCTTCTTATAAATTTTTTGAGCCTCCTCACCTTGGGTCCCACCCATTAGGGTTTCCAACACCACATGGTCCTTTCCCTCCAAAACTGCGTTGTAGCTCCATCAAGGCTACTCCTCTATACTGCGTTGTTGACTTGGTCAATTTGACTGAATCAACATGAGCCTCTTCCTGTTCATACTTGGAAGGTGCAAAATCCAACCACTAGAATGTCCCCTTTTCACACCAAGAGGGTTTTTATGCTAATACAAGATAAGTATGGGTATTTTCCCCCATTTATTCATCTACTAGGTGCAAAGATCAAAATTTAATATTCCTATTAGCTGCATGCTAATTTTAGGAATATTACATCTGATGAAGAAGAGGCCACATTTGTTAGAATATTGGATAGAGGCTCAGGCAAGTATAAAGGTAAACTTCCATTTAAATGCTTTAACTATGGAAGAGTTGGGCACCATGCATCTAAGTATCCTCATAAGAAAAAAAAGAATCAAACACAAGAGACAAAGAAAACCAAAACAAATAACTGGCAGAAAGGGAAGAGATTCAATAGAAAATCATTTTATGCCCAGTAAGATAGTAGTGCATCTGAAAACTCAGATGAATCCTCAAATGAAGAAGGTACCTCTGAAATTGTCTTGATGGCCAAGGAAGATTTTGAAGGATTCCTTCTAGAAGACGAGGACGAATGTGAGGTAGATCTTAAGGGGGAGCTAAGAAGTGCCCTGAAGGAAATAGACAGGCTTAAACTCAAGTGCAGCAAACAGAAATACATTCTCCTAAAATATGTAAAAGAAGAACCAAATTCGGAATACCTCATTCAGTTGATAGTAGAACTTGAAGAAACTAAGAAGGTGGAAGACATTCTACTAAAGAAAATTAAGGATAAAATTAAGAACCAAGAGAAATTGGAAGAAGAAGTAGTATGCCTGAGAAAGAAATTAGAAAAAGCCCAAAGGGAATTATCAATGAACACTCCACGAATGACAAGCTCTGAACAGTTGGATAAAATACTAAATGCTCAAATATCTCCTCTCATAAAGGCTGGGATAGGTTAGGAAGAAGAAACCAGCAAATCCAAGGTAGAAAATAACAAGAATATCATTTTTGTAAAAGCAGTAAATGATTGTAAAGATCCAAAGAGGGAATCCACTAAATTAGAAACTAGCAAGACCATGATATATAACAAATCAAATAGAAACAAGCAGAAACCTCAAGTGACAACCAAAGAAATGAAGATACAGTCAACTTTAAAAGATTCATATGCTCCCAAGGATGAATTGATCAAATTCAGAAGATGTCAAAAGAGGTTTCTTCTTCCTGTGAGGAGTTTCACTTGCTTCGCGTGCCACAGACCTGGACATATCGTGACATATTGTAAGATAAAGTAAGTTCAATCCAACCAGCAAAATATGCAACAACCAAAAAGATTACCTCAAATAACTCTCTCTACTAGAGACGGATACTACTTCCATGGGTATTGTTTTCATTGTAAGGGGTTCGATCATAAAGCCATGGAGTGTAGAACGTATGGACAAATACTGATGTATGGAAACTCAAGGAGATTTATGAACCATGGAGAATTCACTCGTATACATAATCCATTCAGAAATATAATCATATTCTTTGTCTGCCATCAAATCGGGCACAAGTCTCACAAATTTCCTCTCAAAGACTATGATCCATATTCTCAGGAAAGGTACCAATCAAATAGCCGCATGCAGTGGAAAAAGAATTTGAATAAGTGTGACTTGGCTCTAATAGCTCAAGATCAAAAAATCCAATGGTAGATGGACAGTAGATGCTCAAAGCATATGACTGGAGATCGGAGAAATTTTGTAACCTTTGATGAAAATAAATATGGAAATGTAACATTCGGCAATGACAAAGTAGGGAAAATCAAAGAAAAATGCTCAATCAGTCTGAATAATGGAAGAGGAGAGGCTTAAGATGTACTATTTGTGGATGGGCTAAAAGCTAATCTGCTAAGCATCAGTCAAATGTGTGATAAAGGCTATGAGGTCATTTTCAGAGCCCAAGATTGTGAAGTAATATCTAGCACCACAGGAAAGACCTTGATCAAAATTGTTCGAACAGAAAGTAATGTCTATATAGTGGAAGAAGAGAATGAAGTGTGCCATATAAGCAAACTTGATGAATCATGGTTATGCCATAGAATATTGGGACACCTAAACTTTGACCACATCATTAGTCTGAGAAAGAAGAATGCTATTAGAGATATGCCTGCAATAAAGAAGCCTCCAAATACCATATGTAAATCCTGCCAACTGGGCAAGCAAACCCGCACATAATTTAAAGCCAAAGATCAACTATCTACAAGTAGGCCACTTCAGCTTGTACACATGGACATGTGCGAACCTTCAAGAAATAATGCACCCGGTGGAGAATCTTATTTCATGTTGATAATATATTATTTTACCAAATTGACGTGGGTGGCATTTCTCAAATATAAATTTGAATCGTTTGAGAAATTCAAGATATTCAAGGCATTGGCAGAAAATCAAACAGGATGAAAGCTAAATTGCATCAGATCAGACAAAGGTGGTGAATTCACATACTATGATTTTTCATACCTATGCAATGAACATGGGATAAAACAAAAATTTACAATTGCATGTACACCTCAACAGAATGGAGTGGCAGAGAGGAAAAACAAGTCAGTACAATAGATTGCTAGAGCCATGATGCAAGAAAGTAACATTCCCCAAACCTATTGGGCAGAAGAAATACACACAGTTGTTTACATTCTTAGCAAAGCTCATATAGGACCAAATTGTGACAAGACTCCTTATGAATTGTGGCATGGTAAACCAGCATCAATCAAGCACAAGTAAGTGTTTCATAAAAAATAATTATGAAAAACTAGGGAAGTTTTATGAAAGAGCTAATGAAGGAATATTTTTAGGATATGCATCCAAGAGTAAGGGTTACATATGCTACAACAAAAGAGTGCACAAAATTGTGGAAAGCATTGATGTGATATTCGACGAAGATCTTCCAAACAGAACAAGAAGCACAAGTTGTGTCAATCCTCCAGATGATCATGAATTTGAGAACCAAGATAATGATGAATAGAGAAAGACAAGATAAAATATTGAATTAAACTCAAAAGGTCCCTCAAGACACACTCAGAAGAACCATCCAGAAGATCAAATCATTAGGGACAAGAGTGCAGGAGTCCAGACTAGAAGACAACTAGTTGAACAGACAGAAGAAGTATACCTAGCCATGCTATCACAAATAGAACCAAAGAAGTTCGAAGAAGCCAACAAAGATAAAAACTCGGTAAATGCTATGAATGAAGAACTAGACCAAATTGAGAAGAAAAATACTTGGGAGTTAATGCCAAGACCCACTGGGAAAAATTTCATTGGCACAAAATGGATATTCAAGAATAAGATGAATGAACAAGGGCAGCTAATTGGAAATAAAGCAAGACTTGTATGCAAGGGATATTCTCAAATCGAAGGACTTGATTATGATGAAACCTGTGCCCCTATAGCCAGAATGGAAGCAATCAGAATGTTTTTGGCCTTTACATGCTATCATGATTTCAAGGTATATCAAATGGATGTGAAGTCTTCCTTCCTGAATGGATATTTAGAGGAAGAAGTCTACACGGAACAACCTGAAGGATTCTCCTTAATAGATAAACATGACTATGTGTGCAAATTAAAGAAATCCTTATATGGTCTAAAACAAGCTCCTCATGCATGGTATTCAAAGCTGGACAAATACTTACAAAAACAAGGGTTCAAGAAAGGAGTAGACAGCAATTTGTACATAAAGGCTGATGAAAATGAACTCTTAATTGTAGTATTATATGTAGAGGACATCATGTTTGGTAGCAACAAAGATGAGTTAGCAAAATAATTTTCAGAAGAGATGAAATTAGAATTTGAGATGTCTATGATTGGATAGCTCACCTTCTATTTAGGGCTTCAAATTCTACAAAAGAACACAAGAATATTCATTTCACAAGAAAAATACTTAAGAGAGATGTTGAAAAGTTTCCAAATGGAAGACTGCAAACCTGTGTCACCTCCCATGATCACTGGATGCAAACTATGTGTTGATGATGGATATTGACCAACACTTAGCCAATTATTAGCCCCTACTTAGCCCAGTCTTGCTCACGCAATCCCTAGGTGCAGATGTAGATCAAATAATTTACAGATCCATGATAGGAAGTCTGCTATACCTAACTGCCTCTAGACCGGACATTATGTTGGCAGTAGGACTCATGGAAAGATATCAAGAAGCAACAAAACAAAAACACTTGCTAGCAATCAAGAGGATATTCAGATATCTGCAAGAAACTACACATTATGGCCTATGGTATAAGGCAAAAAATTCACATTGATAGCATACACAAATGCAGATTGGGCTAGCTGTGTGGATGACAGGAAAAGCACAAGTGGAGGTGCATTTTATTTGGGAGAAAGTCTGGTAGCATGCCTAAGCAAGAAGAAAACTTCTATCTCTCTATCTACAGCAGAAGCAGAATACATAGCAGCAGCAACTTGTTGCACACAAGTAATGTGGATGAAACAAACCCTCCAAGACATGAAGGTAAGCATTGACGAACCCACTTCTATCAAATGTGACAATACTAGTGCAATAAGTATATAAAAAATTCTTGTACTTCATTCAAAAACAAAGCACGTCCCAATAAAGTACCACTTCCTCAGAGAACAAGTAGCACAGAAAATAGTGAAGTTGGAATATGTACCAACAAAGGAAAAAATAGCAGACATATTCATAAAACCTCTTGCTAAAGAACCATTCGAATATCTAAGAGACAAACTAGGGTAGTGTCTGCAGATGTTACTCTATGATATGATCATAAATTTTTTTTTTTTTTAAATTATATATATATATATATATATATATATATATATATATATATATAATGGTTTCAGGGGGAGAATGTTGGAAATACACCAAAAAAGGCTGCATACTAGGAATGGGATCAGTATAGTAGACAAGTGATAGTCAATATCAGACAAGAAAGCATAATTCCAGGGGAAAGCAGTCAATAAAAGTTGTCACAAAAGAGCTAGAGCAATGGAGCAGTGCATGGAATAGGTCCTCAAGATCAGAATATTATAAAATATAGAAACCACATTGGGAAATGTGTAACCCTTTGCCATTGATGTCAAAGGAGGAGGAAAATCAAGTAGAGGAAGAAAATACACCTCTCAGAATGAGAAGGGAAGAAAATCTCGGAGGAAGTATTGGAGTATTGCCATCAATGCCAAAGGGGGAGGTTATTGGAAATATTTTCATTGATGGCAAAGATACAAATAGGAGCAACACCAAAATTTTTGGCTATAAGGTAAAGGAGTAGATCAGGCATTGTGTAGCAGAGAGGCAAAAGAGCACCAGCAGAACTATCATTAAGGAAGAGGAGAAGAGAGGAGCACCTTTAGAATCAAAGGAGAAAAGGTAGCAAAATCAATTAAGGCATAAAAGGAGAGAGTCGCAGAAGCAGCAAAGAAGTATAGGCAGCAAAGAAGCAGAGCCAGCAAAACAGCAAGGTAGAAGAGGTAGCGAATGCAGCAAAGGTAGTGGATGAAGGAGAGAGGCAGCGAATTGCTTCAGCGCACAGCAGAAGGCAATCGGATTTGAAAGACACAGCGAGGACCAGAGATCCTACACATAGCAGAAGTAGGAAGAGGCGACAGGCGAGAGGAAGAGGCGAGAGTAGTGAGAGCCGAGAGGTAGAGGAGAGAGCAGCAAGAGCCAAGGTCACAGAGAGGGACAGTGTAAATAATCGAAAAATCGACTAAGGCAGAGAATTCTTTGAATAATTCCAAGGGAGGCGAACGGACGATCAGGATTAGATTGCAAAATAAAAAGAGAGAGATGGATAGCTGAGATCAAAGCAGGCAGAAGAGGCAACGAAGAGCTGCATGAAGGCGATCAGACGGTCAAGATTAGATCGCAGAAGGGAAGGAAAGATATGAACTGATAAGATTCGTCGCAAGATAAGCGTGCAGAAACCAATCGAAAATGCCAGCAGTAGCAAGGACCGTAGATCTAGGTAGATCAACGGTGATGATCACATCGGCGAAGATCAAAAGCGCAAATCGCAAAGTATAGCGGGTAAGTGTTAAGGCATCGCAAGGTAAGTTAAATCAGTTGCGATGTGAAGTGAAGAAGGGACACGCGGTGGCACAGTGCAATATCGCACATCGCAAGAAATAGAGTATAACCAAAAAATAAAACTTAGAAAGTGCGAAGTGTGATCAGATGAAGACAGTTAGATCTGGGGTTAGATCAATAGCGGACGACGAACTACACATCGCACATCGCAGCGCTTAAAGGATAGCAATAAGGCGTCGCAAGGTAAGTTATTTTGTGTGTGATGCGAAGTGGAGAAGGGACACGTGTCAGCACTATGAAACATCTCATACAACAAGAAATAGGAGATAATTTCAAAGATATCGCAAGGAATGTTATGTTGTTTGCGATGCGGTAAAGATTGGAATATGCGATGTGACAAGGGGAGACCACGTGTCGGCATTGCGCATAAGCGCACACTGTAGATTTTATGGTTTGTACTTAAGAGTTCGCACGGTAAGCTGGATGTGATGCGATGCAATCGCATATCGCAGAAAATAGGAGATACGTTTATTGCAAAACGTTAAAACTTGCGAGCAAGCAAAATGCGATGCATTGTGATTGGTCACCGTATTGTGGGACCCTACAACCAAAGTTAACTATGTATGCAAAGCCCTGTCTTTGTTAATTCACATTGAAGGTGGAAAAGGTAACTATAACTTAAGACCTTTGATACACTGAAATGCGATATGAGATCGGATGCGAAAAAGTTCAAAGTTAAGATCTGATGCATTTCAAGTCCGGGACAATGTGGTTTTATGAGGAAAACGTTAGAAGCAGAGGATGGCTTGGTTTACGAAGAAAATATTGAATGCTGGCAAAAGACTCAGATATATAAAGGAAATTCTGAATGGGAGAAGACTCGAGTAAGACCTTACTCTAAGTGCAGAACAGTGTTGCGGCAATAAGTCGAACGAAAAGTTGAACACAAGAGAATGGACTCGGGTAGAGAGACTGGACAGTGCATGCAGAGAAGTTGAACGTTGTGGTTAAATATAATAGGAAGAGTCAGGAAATAGAAGGAGATATAGTAGCACTATTTGAAATGTAATAGCATGGTTCAAGTCGGGCAAAAAGGCGGTTATGCAGCACAGTTAAAATATAACGACAGAAAAAGAAAACACAAGAGAACAGCAAGCAGAAGAGGACAAACGCTCGGCAAAGCTTGGAAACCAAAAGGGCTGAGTGAAATAATTGATTGTAATTGTAAATGTTTTATTTATTTTATATTGTTTATGATGCAAATGCAAGTCTCCGTAGGCAAAGCAAAACTCTAATGTAATACTGAAATGTGTACATACTGTTATATTATTCTGAATGTGTTGGGCAAGGAAATGAGAAGGTGGAAGGCAAAGAGTCATACTTGTTCATCTCATATTCCCATATGGAATGCAAACAGTTATGAGGTGATCTCTATAAATCATGTTACTATCATATGCATAGAGAGGTGAGAGAGTGAAAGAATAAGAAGAAGAAAGAGAAGATAGAGAAGCTATGTAGATCCAAAGATGATATAAGGCAGATATGAAGGTTGGAGGACTACAGTGAAGAAGGAATAGAACAGAGTTGATATCCAGGTAAATTAGCTTGTGTTTTCATTGTAGTGTGAGGAAGTTGGTGCTTCCAAATCAATTTGTAGCTTGATATATGTCCAGTTGTAGCTCGTTGAGGTAGGAGCCTCTTGAGGGTTGTAGCCTGCAGAAAATAAATGGGAGTTGGAGCTTCCTTGCAAGTTGTAGATTGAATAATTGAGGTGGTAGCCTCCTGTCAGTTGGAGCCTACAGAAAATCAGTGTTGAGAGGGAGTTGGAGCTTTCCTTTTCATCACAACAATAATAATATGTGGTTTTCTCCCTTATGGGTTTCCACTTATATCTGTTGTCTATGTGCATGATAATTATGTGGTGATATTATGTATTTAATCTTCTTTATACCTGATGCTCACTTATTAATATTGTTGTTCCATTCTACATTAAGCTGATAATGAAATGTAGGTGTAAATAAGTATAAAAGAAAGTTTAAAAGTCCATGAATGAATTAAATTGATTCACCCCCCCTCTCAATTTAACTTAGGGGTTCAACACTTTTGTGGATCCCTGACTCCCTCTCCTTCCCTATAAATGAATTCCCTACTTTCCACAAAGGATTGATCAATGTTGGTTTCCATCCTTATGCTCAGTTGTGCCTAAATGTTGTCATTTTTTGAAGGAGAAATGAATGCTCGAAGTTCTTGGATAGGACTTGGAAACTCATCGAAAGGAGGCTTCCAACATCAGATCTTAAGTGGTTGTATGTTTCTATTACTTTTTATTAAAAATACATTATGTTTTTTCTTCCCATAAATGTGTAAATCATTACTTATTTAGTGTGATACTCTCGGATCTATCATATAGTTTATGTTAGAATGAATTATGTTATGTATTTTTTTGATGTCTTCATTTGATCTTCCTCGCAGGTATTCATCTGTAACATCGTAAAGAGGTTTGGACTTGGAAGCGAGAAGATCGGAAAATGACACCAATGTGCATTAGCATCACAGTGAGGTAGGCCATCTATCTTACTTTGCACTATCTAATATAAGCTAGGAAATTTTACCCGTATTTGTCTAATTCATTGTTATATCCTTCCTTTACAACTAGAGAGATCGTTTTTTCCACAGAAGGGATTGTTTGTACAACAAAATGGTGACCATACTAGGGAGCCTATAGCTCTTTCAACCCTCCTTTTTCATTTGGTATTTTTCCTTAGTTTGCTCAACCTTTCATGATCCTTGATTTTGATTTCTTTTGAGCTTGTACTTTGAGTAGTCTATGTTTTAGGGTATCAGGTATAGCTTTTTTCTCAAACTTTTGTTGTTTTTTTCAAGCCTTTCTCACTCTGTGCATTTTTTAATATAAACAGTCGCGTTGTCAGTGCTACTTTTTCCAGCAAAAGTCGTGCTTGAACCTCTGGTTCTTACTGTCTTCCCGCGCTAGTCTTTGAATTTGATAATTTAAAAGGTTTTTGCCTAAATTCCGAGTGTGTCCTGATCTTTGAAGTCATCCACCTACTTTTTGTGCATCAAATTTTGTTTGTTTGGTGTTATTTTCTTTGTTATGTGCAAAATTCCATCCCATACTTGTAGTGGTAAAAGTGAATTTTGGTTGAGTCTTTGATTATTTGACTCACTTGAAAAAAAATTTCGTTGCATGTATGTTTGGAAGGGATATTGATTTGTTGTTGGTTGAGAAATATTAGTTCTTTTGAGACCATAAAATAAATATATTTTTTATTCATTTAGTTTTCATCTCAAATTTTACTTTTTGTAAAACGCATTAGATCACAATGCATTGAAAATTTGTTTTGAGATTTATCATTGAACATAGATTACATTTTTTAGTGATTGAAAACTAAAAATTGCATTGAGTGCATTCTCATTCAGCGAAAAGAAAAAACAAATTTTGCATAGATTACATTTGCATAGTTTTAATAAGAATTATGCATAGATTACATTGCATGGTTTGGCATCTTTTAATGCTTTGAACTAAATTGGAATAGTGAAAGTGGAAGATATGTTTAGGAATTTCTTGTTTGCTACATATTTGTTTGTTTGCATCAATGTTTAAATTTATTCCCTATACTAGATAGCCTTCATCAAAATGGAAAGATTGTTTTCCTCATAGTAGTTGCATTATAGGTATGTTCAGGGGACATTGATTTTAAGCCTTGAAATTGAAACGTAACTAAAGATCAACTTAAATTTACCTCAATTAATCTAAGAAGCATTTGAAACTTAACACAAACATTTAGAGTTCTAGGATAGAGACATGTTATGGCATCATTAAACATAGGATTTTTCATTGTTTTCCAGCATTGTATCCCAGGGGTGATATCCCATTCCACATACGGAAGTGTATAGGACTATTCTCCAATACTTTCGGGTATATCAGAGGCGCTCCATGCATGGTAAGTATATGGGAACACTCTCATCGAATGGTTATGCATTATACAACACAACTACAAACTCCAATCCCACATACCATGACGTATATTTTGGGAGTCCCCACAAGGTTGATATCCATCCATAGGTAACTAATTTTTCTGCCTTGTAAACCGTGATATACCGAACACGACATTCTAGGAGACTGGCTGCAGTACATTAAGTGGTTGGTTCACCAAGGTGTATACTGAAGTTCACAGTTTCTTGGTTATCATTTATGTCTATCTTACCCCTTTTGGGTTTATTTGTTGTTAATTTCTAAAATTTATTTCCCATGAAATAACATCTTACCCATGCACAACTCCTTAGTGGATCTTAGGTTGAGACTAATGGCAACAGTTCCTAATTTTACGAATCAAGGAGACCCCTCAGATGGGAATCCTGGTCATTTTCCTTCTTTTGGAAATATCAGCACTCCTTATATGGAAATGTTGTCCCTTCTTGGGTTTACCATCAATTTTTCGGTTTTGCTATTTTCGACCCTTATGGTTCTGAACGTCCAAACTGATTCTCAACCAAGTTCACCTCCACCTAAACAGTGTCAAACTCATGTTGATATTAAGGTTGACCCTTTGCCTTATTCACTTGTTTTTCTTCTTCCCTTTCTTCCTCCTCTCCTAGTGAAAGTATTGATTTTAGTTACCAGAAAGCTAAGAAGAAGAAGAAGAAGCAGAATAAGAAAGGGGAGACCAAGAAAATGGGACTATTGCGGGAAAATCTTATAATCAACCCCGCAAAGTCAAATTCCCCTGAAAGTTATGTAAGGATGACCAGATTCTTCGATATTTCCCTGGTATTCCCAAGGTATTAGAAGTGTGGTCCATAGGCTCACATCAGCCTTTTTCATCGGCCTCTGGAGATCATGCTGGTGATAAACCCTCAACTAGTGATAATAAGGTTCATGGGAAAAAGGGTAAGGTCAAATTTCCATGTAATTTATGTGAAGGGAATCATTTTATTCACCTTTTTCCTTATATAGATGAAGCCTCCAAATTTTTGGGAAACCTTACATCTTATCAGCCTTGTATTCCCATTGGTTACCAAAATATTTCCCCTGATCCTCCACTAGTTGATCAAGTGATTGATCAGAATTCATCTCTAGTCAATCCCACTCTCTCTGAAAGTGAATCACATAAGTTCATTCCCAACCAACCATTGGTTGAGAAAACAGTCGACCTGATTCCACCTTCAGTTGATCAGGCCTTTCATGTAGAGAGTGAACTTCATACCACTCGGGTTATTTTTGTTTCTTTAGATTCCCATGAATTAGAGGGAAATACTCTCATTCCCGCAGTACAGGAGGGTTATCCTCCCATTCCCCTAACACAAAGGGGCATTTCTCTCTTTCCCACGACACCCCCTCCAAGTGGTGTATTCACTTCTTTTGATTGGATTCGATTGGAAGGGTATCATCTTCCTTCTTATGTGCCCTTTGAGATCACAATACAGGCCTATAATGTTGTCGTACCTAGCACCATAATAGATGAAGGCAAATATGTTAGTATTCTATACTCAACTACTTGGAAACCTTTAGGTTCTCCATAGCTTGTGCTTGTTACCCATAATATATTGGATTTTAACAGAGGAACTAATCAATCCTTAAGGATCCTTCCTAAGTTTCCTATTAATTTGGGAGGAAAGATCATCTACATCGATGTGATGTTTTTCCAAGGCCATTTGGATTTTAATTTACTCCTTGGTCATGACTTTATTTATGTCATGGGAGCTCTTTCCTCTTCTCTCTTTCGTTTGATGTGTTTCACATGTGAAGGAAGAATTATGACCATTGATCAACTTTTGTCAAATGCTTTCATTCACGAAATCCACCGGCTCAGGCTCTGTAACTGGTAATGACTCTCGAACAGCCTCTACCTCCTTTGCTACTTACTCTGTCCCTGGTGTTGATTCAACTTTTTCAATTGGTACTACTTTCATTTTCCTATTTTCTCGTTTCCACCACCAGGAATTTTTCCTAATTTGACTCCCAATCAACCAACATCCCTAAATGGTACTTACATGCAAGTGGTATCTACCTCGCCATGGGTTAAATATGTGGCAACCTATTCCATGCCCACATCTACTAATTATCTAGTCAGTGATATAGTGCATCATGTATTGGGGGCATTGGACCCTAATTACGAGAGTGTTGTTCTCCCATAGGATGAGAACCTCTTGGAATCCATTACCTATTATGGACCATGAAACAAGGTGTCTAGAGAAAATTTCATTTTCTTGTGTCAAGCTCCTTAAAAAATGAAACAAAGTGTTGGAGCAAAGTTCCTTTTCATGTGTAAATCTCCTTAAAAAACAAGAGGTTGGAACGAAGTTCCTTTTCTTATGTTTGTTAGGTCCCTATATTACTAGTGTAGTCTCTTATTATTGTTAGTGTAGCCCCCTTATTGTTAATGTTGTACCCCTGTAGCCCCCATATTGTTATTATTGTGCCCCATAAAAGCCACTATTGTTATTGTTGTGCCCTTACATTTTATTGTTAGGTTGGCTAGGATTATATTGTGACCCCATGGACTCGTATATATAGAAAGGAGGTTTTTTCATTTGTTTCATCCAAGAATTGTTCATTTATGTAATGTAAAGGAGGTTTCCCCCTTGAAGTGGTTGAATTCTAAGGCATTGATCTCTCTTTTATTATATTTTTGGAGCTAGTTTCATAACATTTGTTATCAGAGCTTTGGATTTTAGGGTTATGCTGCTTCAAACAGGTCATTGTGGCATTTTCGCTATAAATTTTTTCTACAAAGTCTCAAAAGCTATAAAAAAAACCCATTTGCAAATAAATCCTCAGGAACATCATGTAAAAAAATTAGATCTTGGTTCACAACATTTTCAAAGATATGATCTATGCAAGTTAGGGTTGTTGCAGGCTCCCGAATTTCATCTCAAAGTGGTGACCTTGGGAAAATCATCATAACTCTCTCTCTCTCTCTCTCTCTGAGCATTGGATTGGAATATTGTAAAAATTTGTTGAAAATAAATGGAATCTAGATTCATTTGTATCAATTTTAGAGCCAAAGGAGGAAATAGTGATGTGTGGCATGTCGTACAATTTTTATCTACTGAACTAGTCCATAATTAGGTCATTATGGGAGATTGAGCATAACTTTGTCTTTAAGAATCAAAATCCGGTCAGACCTATGGAATTGGAAAGAAGATTCAGAGGGCTACTAAGGGACTGAAGATAAAATCTCGGGGATGCAAATTACAGAGATACATTGGTTTCAATATTGAGCTCCTCAAAAGCAAGAAAAAGGTGTGTATTTTTTTTTTTTCCAAATTGCATAAGTCTTGTTTAAAAATCACTTTGAAGTGATTCTAAGGGAATATTGAAGCATAGATATCAGTATTTGGTTCTATAATGCCACCCAAAAATAATTCAACACCCATTAAGCCCTTAGAAGGCTATAGTATGACTCATGAAGAGGAAGAAGTGCAACATGATATATCAAAATTACAAGAGCAAGTGCAACAAATTTCGCTCTCACAAAAAGTAACCAAAAATGAAATGAATGGTTTGAAGAAAGGCATGGAAGCTAAAATGGAATGTTTTAAGAAAGGAATGGAAGCTAAGATGAATGGCATGGAAGCTAAGATAAATGGCATGGAAGCTAATATGAATGGCATGAAAGCTAAGATGGATGGTTTACAAAATGGTATGGATGGCATGGAAGCTAAGTTCGATGGTATAGAAGAAAAACTAAAAGTAGACACGGAAGGTTTAAGGAAGGTTTGACAAATTTTCTACAAGAAATTATTCCTAATGGTGAAAAGGTTGTAGTGGAAACTCATGATGAGAACAAAATAAACGTTAATCATGATTTAATAAACTCTAGAGTTGGATTGAAGACCCACCATATTCCAAAGATCGATATGAGGAAGTTTGATGGCAAGGATCCCGTAACATGAATACTACATATGGAGAAATATTTTGATCTCCATAATGTGAAAAACACACAAAATGTATGCATTAAAACATTATATTTAGAACAAAATACTTTTGTATGGTATCGATGGCTTTGCTCCCGTAAAAAAATTGTCACTTGGTCAATTTTAATGGAGGAAATGATAGCACATTACGAGGATACAAAGAGAAACACCTATTTATCCAATTTATAAATCTCAAACAAAAGGGTTCAATGGTGGAGCACATTGATGACTTACAAAAATTTAATATAAGGGTAACGGATATTCCAAAGGAACACAAGATTGATGTCTTCATAGGGACTTTAAACGATAACATCCAACATGAGGTTCGCCTTTGGGAACCTGATTCATTAGAGAAGGCATTCAAGTTGGCAAGAAAAATTGAATGTAAAATCATGGCAACAAGGAAGCCTACCACTCACATCTATAAATATGGAAGTGTTTCTACTTCTAGACTTCCACAACCTACAAGGTTGACAGGACAACAATTGGAAGAAAAAAGAGCAAAAGGGCTTTGCTACAGTTGTGATAGAAAATACACTAAGGGTCATAAGTGTGCTGAGAAGAAATTATTTTACATAGATTGTGAAGAGAAGGAAGAAAACGAATAAGAAACTTCAAAAGAAGAGGCTATGCACCAAGAACAAACCATAGAGAAGGAATAAATGAGTCCAACCATATCTTTTAATGCATTGGCAGGAATTACCACTCCTCAAACTCTCAAGATAGAAGGACATATCAAGAAGAAAAAGGTAATAGTGTTGATTGATTTTGGTATTACACATAATTTTATTCATTGTAAGGTATCCAAGGAATTGAATTTCTTTCTATACCTAGCGCCAGAGTGTCAAGTGATGGTTAAAAATGGATTAACTATAAATTTCTCTGGAAAATGCAATAATAACAAGATAAACATGGGGGAATATGTATTGAATATTCCAATGCTTTCCATACCAATGAGAGGTGTTGATTTTATACTAGGAGTACAATGGTTACAATCTTTGCGGACGATAGCTTTTAATTTTCAAGAAATTTTCTTGAATTTTTTTTTCAGAAGGAAAGGAAGTTGAATTATGGGGTATCACATGGAAGCTTGGAAAGATAATAAGCTCTAATTCCATGAAAAATATTATGAATAAATAACAAAGAGGTGTAATTGCACAATTATGCTCACTAGAAGATCTAACATCAAAATCATCTATTTCTCGAGATCTCCAAAAAGTCTTGGACAATCATTCCAAGGTGTTTAAAACTCCCACCAAAGGAATCCCACCTATTCATGATCATGATCATGCTATTCATTTGATTCCAGGAAGTGTTCCTCCAAACATCATGCCTTACAGATATCCTTATGTCCAAAAGAGAAAAATTTAACGTATGATTGCAAAAATGTTAGAGGCTGGTATAATTCAACCTAGTCCAAGTTCTTTCTCTGCTCCAGTAGTATTGGTTCACAAGAAGGATGGATCATGGAGCATGTGTCTGGATTATAGGGAGCTCAATAAGCTCACTATTAAATATAAATTTCCCATTCCCGTGATCGATGAATTATTGGATGAATTACATGGAGCAATTTATTTTACCAAGTTGGATCTTCATTCAGGATATCATCAAATTAGAATGAAGATTGAAGATATTCTAAAAATAACATTTCGAACTCAAAAGGGTTATTATGAATTTTTTGGCATGCCTTTTGGCCTTACCAATGCACCTTCTACATTTCCAGGGTTGATGAATTCCATTTTCAAACCCTTCCTTATAAAATTTGTGTTGGTATTTTTTTATGATATACTAATCTACAACAGGTCTTGGAAGGATCATGTTCAACATGTTGACAAGGTGCTCAAACTATTGGAGGAGAAACAATTATATGCAAAAACCTCCAAATGTTTCTTTGAATATGTGGAATATTTGGGTCATATTGTATCTCAGGAGGGTGTTAAGGTAGACCCTAACAAAATTAAAGCCATTAAGGAATGGAAAGTCCCCACAACCATAAATCAGTTGTGAGGATTTATCGGGTTAATAGGGTATTATCGCAAGTTTGTTAAGAATTATGGGATAATAGAAACACCTCTATCAACATTATTGAAGAAATATGAATTTTCATGGACTCCTGAAGCAACTAAGGCCTTTGAACATCATAACGAGGAAATGTGCCTAGCACCAGTCTTAGCTACGCCAAACTTCACAAAAACCTTTATTGTGGAATGTGATACCTCAGGAAATGGAATTGGTGTTGTTTTAATGCAAGAAGGAAGACCCATTGATTTTGAAACCCATCCAATAAAAGTAAAGTATTTACATAAAGAAATTTATGAGAAGGAAATGTTTGCAATACTACATGCATTAAGGAAATGGCAACCTTGCCTAATGGGAAGACACTTCAAGGGAAAAAATGATCATGATAGTCTTAAATAATTTTTGGAACAAATTATATCTTCGGAAGAGCAGCAAAAATGGGTCACAAAGATGTTGGGTTATGACTTTGAAATCATCTACAAAAACGGGAAGCTAAATGTTGTTGCAAATGCACTCTCAAGAAAGGATGAAGAGGTGGAATCATTGCTTTGTGCCATTTCTATTATCCAACCAGATTGGATAACTGAAGCAAGGGATGAATGGAAGAATGATGAAGAAGTGTGGACACTCATTCAATAGTTGCAGCAAGATCCTAGTACATTTGATACATTTAGTTGGAAAAATGATTCCTTATGGTACAAATATCCCTTATATATTTGTAATAATTCCCTACTAAAACAAAATATACTTTTGGAATTACACACCTCTCCCTTAGGAGGACACTTGGGATTTTTAAAAACTTACCACAGGGTGAAGAAAGAATTTTTTTGGGATGGCCTTAAATTTGATATTCAAAAATTTGTGGTGTAATGTTTGGTTTTCCAGAAAAAAAAGTTGAGACAATTAAGACCCCATGTCTGTTATAGCCTTTATCCATTCCAAGTCAATGTTGGGAGGAGGTTTCAATGGATTTTATCACAGGTTTACCTAAGTCCGAAGGAAAGAGTGTCATCATGGTGGTAGTTGATAGACTTACCAAGTATGCACACTTTTGTGCATTATCTCATCCATTTAAAGCAAGTACAATTTATAGTGCATTTATGGAAATAATTCAAAAGCTACATGGAAACCCAAAGAATATTTTAAGCAATAGATTTCCCATTTTTACTGGAAAATTTTGGATGGAATTATTTTCTTGTTTGGGTACTCAACTAGCTCATATCTCATCTTATCATCCTCAATCTGATGGGCAAACTGAGATAGTGAAAAAATGATTGGAAGGATATCTTCGTTGTTTTGTATCTTATAAAAAACACAATGGGTCAAGTGGTTACCTTTGGCTTAATGGTGGTATAACACTTCCTTCCATACTACAGCAAAAATGACCCCATTTATGTCACTTTATGGATATCATCCAACGTCCATCACATCATCTTTAAGAGAAAATTCTAAGGTTCAAGCAGTGGAATATCACATCAAACATCAACATCAAGCTATCCAACTCTTAAAGGATAACCTAAATTTGGCACAAAATCAAATGAAACAACAAGCAGATCAACATCGCAGCGAGAGAATTTTTGATGTAAGAGACTGGGTATTTTTAGGACTACAACCATACAAATAAATTTCCCTCAAGTAAGCTAAGAAGGATAATAAATTATCGCCAAAGTACTATGGTCCTTATAAGGTGTTGCAAAAGATTGGTACTATGGCATACAAATTGGAGCTTCGTCCTTCTTCTTGACTGCACCCAGTTTTCCATGTTTCATGCTTAAAGAAGGTTATAGGTGACAAACTTCTAGTTCAAACGATATTTCCAGAACTTGATGAGGAAGGATAAATCATATTGGAACCTGAAGCATTCACAGAAACAAGAACTCAACAACTACGAAATCGATCAATTTTAGAGTATCTCATCAAGTGGAAGAACTTACCCACTAAAGATTCCACATAGAAGGATGACAATTTTATAAAAAAACATCCAGAGCTACTCAAGCGTTGAGGAAAACACTTTTTTGAAGGAGAGGGGCATGTTAGGTCCCTATATTACTAGTGTAATCCCTTATTTTTGTTAGTGTAACCTCCTTATTGTTATTGTTGTACCCCTGTAGCCCCCATATTGTTATTATTGTGCCCCATAAAATCTACTATTGTTATTGTTGTGCCATTACATTATTATTGTTATGTCAACTAGGATTATATTGTGACCCCATGGACTCCTATATATAGAAAGGAGGTTTTGTCATTTGTGTCATCCAATAATTGTTCATTTATGTAATGTAAAGGATTTCCCCCCCTCAAGGTGGATGATTTATAAGGTGTTGATCTCTCTTTTCTTCTACTTTGGGAGTTGGTTTCATAACAGTGTCAAGCTTCTTAAAAAATGAAACAAAGTGTTAGAGAAAAGTTCATTTTCGTGTCTCAAGCTCCTTAAAAAATGAAACAAGGTATCTGGAGCAAAGTTCATTTTCTTGTGTCAAGCTCGTTAAAAAATGAAACAAGGTGTCATGAGGAAAGTTATTTTATTGTGTTAACCTCGTTAAAAAATGAAACAAGTCCCTATGAGGATAGTTATTTTACTATATCAACCTCATTAAAAAATGAAATAAATCCCCTTTCTAATTCGATTTCTTGATTAGTTCTCGTAAATTCCTAGTCGAGTCTTTCACTTGATCTCATATATTAACCTTCATTCCATCCACCTATTAGTTACTAATAGTCTACTTAGGTGAATGAAATGAACCTTAGGGGTCATGTACCTCAAATTGAGTCATTATGTTGGGGGCATGCAAACTAATTATTCCAAGCATAGGTTTTCTTTGTTTCAAGATTGTGTAAAAATGAAACCACTTCCAAGCATAGTTTGTCTCTGTTTCAAGCTTGTGTAAAAATGAAACCACTCCCAAGCATATTTTTTCCACATGTTTCAAGCTTGTGTAAAAATGAAAAAAATTCCAAGAACAGTTTTTCCACATGTTTAAGCTTGTGTAAAAAATGAAACCAATCCTACACACCTCTCGTGATTGCCCTTTTATTTGCCTCTTCTACCATATGAGCCTTGGTTTTCTCATTCCATCGTCACCATCTGCTTGGTCGATCATACACTCTCACTTGGTTGTTTTACCCTTTCCTAGGGAACTATTGTGATGAGTGGTCTTTTTATTGAGCCTCTTGACCTTTGTGTGTTTTGATTAGTTCCATCATGACCAAAACTAGTCGCTATCCTTTATACCACTCGTTCCTCCAAGAGGAGTCCTCTTTCAGCTCTTTTCGGACTCCCAAAATATGAAAATATTTTTGAGCACTTTTCTTTTCGAGCTCATTAAAAATATGTTTAATCAGTATAATTTTAACCATTTTCTGGACTAAGATAGACTAATTATGAAAAAGGAATACCTTAGTCAAACATGAATAAGAGGTTCTCTTGAATATTGTTTTCTAACTTTCCAGATTCAAGAGACTATTTACAAAAAGGGACATCTAAATTTTTCTTTTCCACTTCTTTTTCAAACTCCCTAAACATGAAAAATATGTCCAGTTACCCCTCCGTTGGACTCGTAAAACTCAAATGACGAAGGACTTGTCACCATGGCGAGACCGAGATACTTCTTCTTAGGGCTCGTTAAACTTACTAGGATGGACTCATCTGAAGGGTGAACTTATATAACAAGAATATGGTATCCTCTTCAAGCTTTTGAAAAAAAATAAAGAGGTACTTTCCAGAAATAGTGGGGAAAATGGAAGTACACGTGTCTTCTATTATGTATCAAAGGCAACATGTCGCTCTTGATCATGAAACTCATTTGCATCTCGTATCAGGTTTTGGATATCCTCACTTCATCACTTGCCTTCTTGGGTTTGCGAAATCATTTTGTCTCTCATTTGATCATATCCTATTTTTGTTATTACCATTAACCCCATTTTGATTCAAATGTTGCCAAACTTTGGACTTGTGTCGCTGATATGTTCAAGAGAAGTCTTGTCTACAAATTAAAACCTCCTGTTCCTCATTTTAGCTTCTCTGCCACAATCCTAAATCACTCTCATTAACTTCACAAAAATACTTTGTTTCGTGTCGATGATGTGGGAAACATTATGGCCCTCCTTTGAAGGATCACTTCCTGTTGACTCCAGCTCATTATCTAGGAATATGATCTAGAATCTCCCTTTCAGTACCTTGGAGCTTGCATGCCTCAATGGAAATTTCTTTGCATTCAACAACAAGTTCACATCCTTGGCCTTCAATCGAATGATTTTTCAAGTGTTGACTTCAACTCCATTATTCATACTTGTATATTGTGATGTTGTACCTTTAGGGCCATCGTCATCATTGGTGGTTCCTCTCGTGCCTGTTAATGGTTTACATCATCGACTAGTAATTAGGTTGTTTCTACCATGTTCGACTTCAATACATTTATTCACATGGTTAGATTTGTACTTTGGATTGTTCAAGACAGAGATGAAGACCACGGGTTTCATCTGATAAATCTAGGTTGCATGGAGTTATTTAGTATTCATGATTGTACACATTATCTCTTCTATATAGATGGTTTTGTCCATGTTGTGGATCCATACACATGATCCTTTCTAGTCGGATGGTTGCACACATTTCGCGGGTTCATGTATTGTTATATGCCTATTCAAATATGCATTATTGGGCATATTTACATCAGAGATGTCATATGTATTGTACTATGTTTGATTTGTAGGTCTCTTCGCAGTGGTTTCTTAAGTCCTTTCCTTGACTTGTAAAGCATTTCAACCATCACTTCTTGTTATGCCTTAATGCTTTAGGGATATTTTTTATACAGTATTTTTTCACACTCCCTATCTCATTCCCTGAGTTGTTGAACTTTGCCCCAAATGTTGCAAAGTGACAAAATTTGTTAATGTGTTCATCATGAAAACATGATCAGAGCATCCCTGAAGAACAAAAGAAGAAACACCTTGAATAAATTTTGGAAAGGCTTGCAAAAAACCCTATTTGTAGGCCCAGCGTGGTCCTCATGACTTATGCCTTGCTCTTTTCACCTTCACCATTATATGTGTCTAGTGCTGCCAAGGTGGGAATTTAAGTGAAAAGACGCACTGCTCCACTTCAAGAAGTTTCACCAAAAATGGAAGAGAACCTTCTCTTACTATAAGCCTCGAGAATAGAGATTTTTTTATAGGTGAATAAGGATTAGGTCGAGCTCTCCCATTTCAACAGTATGATGTGACACAATGGCTACATAATACCACATATACACAACACAACATGTATGACGTGTACACAACACACAATATACACAACACCACCTACACAACTTGTTCACAACACCACATTCACACAACGCTGCATGTACAACATGTACAAAACACCACATGTACAACATGCGCACAACACCATATGTACATAGCACCACATATCCACTTGCCCATGGCACCATATGTACACAACACCGCATATACAATGCGTACACAGCACCATGTGTACATAGCACTACATATACAAGACGTACACAGTACCATATGTATATAGCACCACATATATAACACATACACAACACTATATGTACACAGTACCATATATGCAACAGGAACACAACACCATAGATGCATCATGTATAATAGATACATAAAAGTATTAATACACATCCAGAGACAACATTGTCTCTACTAGGAAACCTTACTTCTAATGTCTTGTCCATGCTTGTCCTAGCATGCCATAGATCACATTGCTTTCATTCTATTGATGTATCCCTCAACATTACATATCCATAACACAAACATAGGCATAGTACAAGCACATAATACCAAATCATATCCACATGTTACTAACCTCATATGTCTTCTAGGACTACTCTTTCAACTTGATTCCTTATAAACCAGGAACCTCTTCATGGTATTATCATGCATAAACAATCATTCCTCCACAAGAATGATCTTTGACGACCATGTCAGAAAATGACATACATACATACATACATATATATATATATATATATATATATATACACACACACACATACAAACATCATCATAAAACAATCATGACCTTTGATGACCCTGTCAGAAAAATGGCATACATACCTACATATATATATATAATCATTAGCATAAAGCAATCATGATCTCTGAAGACCATGTCAAAAAATGACATACATACATACATATATATACATATATACACATTAGCATAATCATGATCACCACATAATTACCAGATATCATAAGGTCAAGGTTCAGATAACTCCCTTTATCCATGCACAACAGGCACAACATTGATAACAATAGCTCCCAACTTAGCCAAGGCATGTGACACCTCAAATACATTCACTTTATCTTTCATGTTACCTTTCTCATTATTGTCATGCCACTGTCTGTTTACCCCAATGGACCCCGCTAATCTAACCAACTGTCATACTCTTTTATTCAGTTGCCCTTATACATGCACTGAGCTTCATGTGGGTCTTATATTACCTATTGGAATTCATTCTTCTCTCCCCCAACTCCACTAAATTTCCTCCTTCCCTAACCAATCCCCAAGACCCTCAAAACATAAAAGGAAAGAACTAAAAAAAACCAAGAAGAAACCCATCAAAACCAATAGCAATATGACACCACAACAAAATAGGTATGGTCATACACTAGACATAAAGAAAGCCACAATCAAGCACAAAAAATCACAAAAGACCAAAATCACAATACTAGCAACAAACACCATGACTCAATCCCCATGATTCCCAAGGAAAGCTCAACCTGATCCTTCTTCAATATTTCATGGAAATATATTTTTCCATGCAATCCACTACATCATACCGCCATAAACACATAACTATCAGTGCATAAATAAACATAACACATACTAGTTATCTTACCTTGTTGTGCTAATCTTGTTGCCTTGTAACTGAACACACATTTCAGTCACATGTTCCAAAGATCAAAAAAACATATTTATTAATTTGAAATCAACCTTTACCAATTCTAACAACCATGTCATAATCAACTCACATTCATCAGTCATAATACATAATGCTACAACTATCACCTACTTACACTCAAGTACATATCAGTTGTTCTCATCACATATGTGTTAGTGAAGCCATCTCAAACAAGATCATTCCTTCATGCAATCTTATAGATACAAACTCATATCATGCAACTATTCAAACATTCAAACAACAGATAAATGTCATAATAGACACCAAATATATGACATAATCAAACATTCAAGAACCAAGTAGGAAACATAAGAAAAATCATACCAAATAGGCGACATAATCAAACACTCAAACACCAAATAGATGACATAATCAAACTCATATCTAAATGTATCTCATGGAAGGCTATCTTGTTTTCACAATCAATCTAGATTAGCACGATATAACTTAACAACATATCAACCCAAACATAATTAAGGCCCTGATATCCATAACAGTAACTAGCATGTTCACATCATAAACTCATAAATAATTTTCATTCATGCATAACAATCACATATGCGCAATCAATCTAGATTATTATAACACACTATCGCAAGCATATCGACTCATACCTGAATGTCATTACCCTAACCATCTCCATAGGCTAATCAAAATTATCATGATACATATAACATCAATATCCTAAGTAAAATGATCATAACCATCATGCATACGACCACAATGCATATAACAATAAGTTACTATCCTTCACGACTAACCAACACAGGTACATGTGATCACACTGATTAACTAACAATCATCATACATGTAACTGTAGCAACCATATACTGACAGACATGTACACAACCCTAATTCTTATAACAATCATTAACCAACATACATGCATGCCAAACATACAAACCAGTATGATGATATGCTCTTACCCCAAAGTTTAGTGTTGTAACCTCACTCTGATGATCTACATCTCCTACTCTATCTCGGCCAACACATCAACATAATAACATACGAATATCATCATAATGACATATCCTTCATACCATAACCTCATATGTGAAAACCTTAACCATCACAAAGCATGCATAACAAGCATTCTTCCCATCCAATCCAAGTGTTGATCCATGCTCTTATTCGACTTTGTAATGCCACCTCTCACATTTACCCACTTTCACCAGTTTTCCCGAGGTAAACATCGAGGTAAACATGAGCTAAGGGTCACTATGATAAGACTCAACCTCCTATATGACCTTAAGTAAATAGATTCAACAACTTGAGACCTTACTGACCTCCCTCATGTGCTATAGGACCTTCGGAAGCAACCCAACCATGTTTTCACTGAACTAAACCCCTAGTCACTCCCATAACAAGGCCTCTATGTGACTGAAACCCTCCAGTCACTACCACAAGCATGCAAGGGAGATACTATGGTATTTTTCAGCCAGTTCTGTGTCAGTGACTACGATATTTAAGCCACTTATTCAGGGCTAGTCTCCAAACCAATGCCCAAAACTTGATGAGACTCTCCAAGACAATAAATGACACCAAGAAAAATCCTCTAACAAAAAACTTAATTAGATGCTTGAACAATACCGATTATTGATTTCACAAAAGAATTTTGGTCTCACCCTTTCTTGAATATGAACCACGGTGGATTGGTTCGAAACGTCGACTCAATCAATAATGGATGCAATATATCTAAAAAACAATTCTACACAAAATATTAATCGCAAAAGCCTTAAATGTATAATTCTAATCCTATACGAAAGGGGGAAATTACATGAAGTTCAGATGTTTGAATGATACAGATCACTAATTTCATGAAAGAAGTATGGTCTCATCCTTTCCTGAAGATGAAACATGGTGGATTGGTTCGAAACGTCGACTCAATAAATAATGGATGCGATATATCCAGAAAATAATTCTACAAAAAATATTATTTTTTTTATTTTTTTTAACTTTTCAAAACAAATTAAAAAATCAATTATAAAAAACATTGCAAAGAAAAACAAAAAAATACATGTTGGGAAATCCATTAAAAAATAAACATCTTAGGACGAAAAATAAGAAGATGAATAAGAAAACTTGAAAAAAGGTAAAATAATCAACATTTAAAAAAAATATTCACACTTAATACATTAGAAATTTTAAAGTGTCAAAAATAAGTAATGTGGCAAAAAAGGGGTTGATGTTGCATCAACACTTTTCAAAATCAGCATGAAATTTTAAAAAAATGTTCATACTTGAAACATAAGAAAATTTAAAGTGCCAAAAATATGCTCCAAAAATAAAAGGGTGTATTTTGAATAATCACTTTTCGAAATGAGGTGATTTTTTTCTACCTTAAAAAAACGGGTAATCGGTAATTTTCTCATTTGATCAGTAACTATGTTGACATGTAACTCACATGTTTACCATATCTCTGATGAGATGTTTAGTGTGTTCTAGGCAGTCCAAGTCAATTTCTGGTTTAAATTTTGAATGTTTAGCATTTTTATCATGTTAATTATGATTATGGAAAGTTACAGGAAGTTATGCCTGGTGATCTGGATAATAGCCTAGAAAAGTGGCTTAGATCTTGTGACCGCTAGCACATAACGGGGGATTTTAGGTTATAATCACTTGGAAGCAAGCATGTGTGTGTGGTTGGAGGCATGTAGTCGCACTCTTATCTTTTTGTGTGTGTGGTTTGGGTATTAGGTGAGTGAAAAAGGGTTCCTGCTCGGGAATTGACCACCTAGGGTGGTTTGCAACCTTTTAATTTGTATGTGGTCCCTAAGAGATGTCAGTAAGGTTTTTGGTTTGTCAGCCCCACTTTCTTAACTGGAACATTGGAAGTTGGGCCATGTCATAGTAGCACTCTGCTTCACATTTACCTGGATGTCTTGTAAAAGCGAGTAAATGTGGGGAGTGGTGGTTACACCTAGATTTCCAAGGGTCCACAAACCTTAGAACCTTCTCTAAGGTCTTAGCTTGCATTATAAAATTTACATTAATTAGGTATATTCAATTTGTCCCTCCAACTTGAGAGTTTTATGTACTTTAATACATTAGGATATACAAAACTTGAGACTAAACACCTAAGGGGATTTTCTACATCCATTTCCATATATAATTCCTACAAGGTTTACACAAGTTGTAAACCTTTTCCAAAAAATAATTATATGCTATTTTTAGGGATATACATATATATATATATATATATATATATATATATGTATATATGCTCTTTGTGTGTGTGTGTGTGTGTGTGTGTGTACGCATGTGTGTGTGTAATTTTACCATCCAAGGTACTCATATAACACTAGTATAGATAATGGTATAGTAAGAATAATTATGGAAATGTAATAATTTCCATGTATCAAGGAGTCTTGATCATGCCAAGCCAACATCCTATACCTTCCATTCCATAGTCAATAAAATCAAAAATTAATTCTAACAATCTCATAATCACATATGCATCCTAGACTAGGAACATAAGGGTAAACTCATAGCCTACTTATGTTTCATCATGAAAAGTAAATGGCCATGTCATTTTAAACATAAAATTTTCTCCAAGTTCTAAATTTAGTTTATAGTTGTAATAAAACTTCAGTTATATAATATAGAATATAACCATTAACTTCAAAAATAAACCCTTGAATGTTGAAGACACTAAACATTCACAATGAACAACACCAAAGCATAAAGAAAAGAACCCTTAAGATAGGGTAACATTATCAAAATACTCCTTATGGAAGGAATCACTCCACAAGCCATGCTTACTATAAGATAATATAATAAAACACATCCCCAATACAATTATACTCATGTGTATTTATATTTTCTCATGAGTCTTCTTGGGGGTTTATGCAAAACACCCCTTATTATTAAATTATTTCCTTTTAGTTACATAGTGAGTTTATTCCATTATTTTACAACATTACATTCATTATCCCTTTGGGTACCTCCTTAAGGACGACATATTATTTTCCTTGCGTACAATACAACACCAATGCATTCCTTATATAGGGACTATAGAGAAGCCTTAGATTTCCTGCAAACCTAACATCCATACTTAATTCCTAGCAGAAAACTAATCTACTAATTAAATACATAACTATGTTCCTAACACAAATTAAAACTCAGCAAAATCAAATGTACCGATCTCAATCACAAGGACAACAAATCTTTCCCAAACACAATTTTTCATTAATAATCCAATCTTACTTAAGCTCTCATCCTGGGATAATGGCCCAACTAAGAAAATACAAATACCTTGGATTTGATCCAGCAGATCTACCCTAGATCAGTGCTCAATCTCCTTGGAATATCTAGATATCCAGACTCCCTCATGCAATTCCTTGGACCCGACATTATGGAGTATCACACTCCTCCTCTTAAGGCTATTGCTATTGTGTAATGTGTTTTCTCCCTCTCCCTAGACTTGTTTTTCTAACTTTACATTGAGTTAAATTCCTAACTATAATCTCCAAAGAAATTGGTAGTTGAGATTAGATATCGCCTCACTTAAGATCAATGTCTGATATTAAAATAAAGACACTAAAGTAAATTAGTTTACTTTTCCTAGGTTTAAATTAGCTCAATGATCCAACATAATACTTATGTGTTTTTCCTAAGTTACAAAGTAACTTTCTCAACCTAGAGCAAGTATCCTAGGGAGATATTGTAGGTGACTTGTGCATGCATAGACACTTAGGCCTGTGTAGAAGTACATGCCCAAGCTATAAACATCAACACTCCCTCTTATTGAGGGAAGTACTTTTTCCACTTGGAACTGGATCTGATCTTGGATCTACATTTATTTCCATGGTTTCTCCCTCTGAACATGAAGACTTCCCTACCATCTTCCTTGAAGACCCACTCCCTATGAACTTGTTCTGAAAAGACTCCTACTCATGAACATATTGTAAGTTCATCCCATACCAAGAGGCCTTGCTTGGTATTGTCCTTTGTACATGATTTTTTGACCACTACCGACTCCTGCTTGTCGCAACAGTTCCTTTTCCCAATAACTTTGCATGATAATTATGGTTGTGGCCCCTTACTGGACATTGTGTTATACCATCCTACCTATGCCTTATCATGCTACAATTATTTTTGCACCTACTCACTAACTTAGTTTGTTGAAATTACACCCGACAACCAGACTTTCTACTCCTTTCCTATGCCAACTGTTTTGTGTCAAGTCCCCACCGTTGGAATTTTTTACCTACAATGTTTCCTAATCTCCGTGTGATCTATGATATGGACTTTCTTAACACTAGCCTGTCTAATTGTAGGTTGATTCTATCTTCCCTTACACTTTACTGATAGCTCGTAAACCATATACTTAGAGGTTATCTCTCCTCTAAGTTTTTCTCTAGCGGGTCAGACATGTCACTTTGATGTTATGCGGGCCTTATGCAGTGATTGGCATGCAACTAACATTATCGGTCACTCCTCCGTGTCGCGGTCGTTCCTGCCTCTTGATTTCCCAATCTAAGGTTAGATCCCTGATCATGTCACTCTATCGCAGCCCTTGATGTAGTGGTTGTCAGTTGTGTGGTCTGGTGACAATGTCGTCAACCACTAGCCAGTTCAACCTTCCTCATGTACAGGCCCCTACTACCAGTGTGACTGCATAAGTGATCACCTCTTATTTTTCTCCTATGCCACATTATCATATGTGTCACCTCTAAACAACCACTCATTGGCCTCCCTACATTAATGCATCTAAACCATTGACTTGTGTTTATGGTGTCTCCCCCTGTTAGGTCCCTATATTACTAGTATAGTCCCTTATTGTTGTTAGTGTAACCCCCTTATTTTTATTATTGTACCCCTGTAACCGCCATACTATTATTATTGTGCCCTTAAATTGTTATTGTTAGGTCGGCTAGGATTACATTGTGGCCCCACTAGGATTACATTGTGGCCCCATGGATTCCTATATATAGAAAGGAGGTTTTGTAATTTGTATCATCCAATAATTTTTCATTCATGTAATGTATTGGAGATTTCCCCCTCGAAGTGGCTTATTTCTAAGGTGTTGATATCTATTTTCTTCTATTTTTGGAGCTGGTTTCACAACATTTGGTATCAGAGGTTTGGATTCTAGGGTTTCGCTACTCCAAACAAGTCATCATGGCATTTTCGCTATAACGTTTTTTCTACGAAGGTTCAGAAGCTGAAATTTTTAGAGTGTGAAGCTTAAATCCTGAGGAACATCGTCGAAAAAGTTTAGAGCTTGGTTCGCAATAGTTTCAGAGATATGATCTGTGCAAGTTAGGGCTTTTTGCAAGTTTCTGAGTTTCACTTAAAAAGGTCATTGTGGAATTTACGCTATAAATTTTTTTCTACGAAGGTTCAGAAGCTAAAATTTCTATATCATGAAGCCGAAATCCTATGGAACATCATCGCAAAATTTCATAGCTTGGTTCACAACAGTTTCAGAGATATGATCTATGGAAGTTAGGTCTTTGTCAGGCTCCTGAATTTCATCTCAAAGAGGTGATCGTGGGAAAATAATCATAAATCTCTCTCCGAGCATCAGATTGGAATTCTGTAAAAAGTGACTAGAATTACACGGACTGTAGTTTCCTATCTATACATTTCAAATCCAAAGGAATAAACAGTGACACGTGGCAAGTCGTACAAGTTCACTCTACTGAACGAGTCCATAATTAGGTCACTGTGGGAGATTGGACATAACTTTTCCTTGAAGAATCCAAATCAAGTCAGACTTGTGGCATTTGAAATAAGATTCAGAGGACTACTACAAGGCTGAATTTTAGATATTAAGGATCTGCAAGTGTAGATATAAGTCAATTTCAATATCGAGCTCCTCAAAATCAAGTAAAAGGTGTGTATTTTTGTTTCTGAATTGCATAAGTCTTGTTTGAAGAATCAAGTTGAATTGATTCCAAGGGCATATTGTAGAATAGGTATCATTATTGGATTCTAAAATGGCCCCTAAAAATAATTCAACACCCATTAAGCCTTTAGAAGGCTCTACTATGACTCATGAAGACGAAGAATGGCAACATGACATATCAAAATTACAAGAGCAAGTGCAACAAATTTCGCTCTCGCAAAGAGCAACAAAAAATGACATGGAAGTTTTGAAGAAAAGCGTGGAAACTAAGATGGATGGTTTGAAGAAAGGCGTGGAATCTAAGATGGATGGTTTGAAGAATGGCATGGAATCTAAGATAGATGGCATGGAAGCTGGCATGGAATCTAAGATGGATGACATGGAAGCTAAGATCGATGAGAAAATGGAAAACATGAAGAATGATCTAAAAGAAGACATGGAAGGTTTGACAAAATTGATACAAGAAATGTTTCCTAATGGTGAAAAGATAGTAGAGGAAACTCATGATGAGAACAAAATAAATGTTAATCATGATTTCATAAACTCTAATGTTGGAGGGAAGAACCACCATATTCCAAAAATGGATATGAGGAAGTTTGATGGAAAGGATCCTGTAACATGGATACTACAGATGGAGGAATATTTTGATCTCAATAATGTGCAAAACACACAAAAGGTACGCATTGCAACTTTACATTTAGAACAAAATACATTTGTATGGTATCGATGGCTTTGCTCCCATAAAAAAATTGTCACTTGGTCAATTTTTACGAAGGAAATGATAACATATTATGAGGATACAAAGAGCAACACCTTCTTTAGCCAATTGATAAATCTCAAACAAAAGGGTTTAGTGGGGCAACACATTGAGGACTTCCAAAAATTGAATATAAGGGTAACTGATATTCCAGAGGAACACAAGATTGATCTCTTCATAGGCACTTTAAAGGATAACATCCAACATGAAGTTCGCGTTTTGGAACTTGATTCATTGGAGAAGGCATTCAGGTTGGCAAGAAAAATTGAATGTAAAATTATGGTGACAAGGAAGCCTACCACTCACTTCTATAAAGAGGGAAGTGTTGCTACTCCTAGATTTCCACAACCTACAAGGTTGACACCACAACAATTGGAAGAAAAAAGAGCAAAAGGGCTTTGCTACGGTTGTGATAGAAAATACACTAAAGGTCATAAGTGTGCTGAGAAGAAATTATTTTACATAGATTGTGAAGAGGAAGAAGAAAATGAACAAGAAGAGGATATACACCAGGAACTAGCCCTAGAAGAGGAAGAAATGAATCCGACCATATCGTGTAATGCACTGGCAGGAATTAGCACTCCTCAAACTCTCAAGATAGAAGGACAAATCAAGAAGAAAAAGGTAATAGTGTTGATTGATTCAGGTAGCACCCATAATTTTATTCATTGTAAGGTAGCCAAGGAATTAAATTGTTTCCTATACCCAGCACCAGAATGTCAAGTGATGGTTGCAAATGGAAGAACTATAAATTGCTCTAGGAAATGCCATAATATCAAGCTAACCATGGGGGAATATGTATTGACTAGTCCAATGCTTTCCATTCCTATGGGAGGTGCTGATGTTGTACTAGGAGTACAATGGTTACAATCTTTGGGGACGGTAACTTTTAATTTTCAAGAACTTTTCTTGAAATTTTTTTCAGAAGGAAAGGAAGTCGAATTACGGGGTATTGAAGGGAAGCCGGGAAGGATAATAAGCTCTAATTTCATGACAAAGCTTCTAAAGAAAGAACAACAAGGCATAATTGCACAATTATGCTCACTAGAAATTCCAACATCAAAATCATCTATTTCTGCAGATCTCCAAGAGGTCTTGGACAATCATTCCAAGGTGTTTGAAAATCCCAAAGGACTCCCACCTGTTCGTGATCATGATCATGCGATTCATTTGATTCCAGGAAGTGTACCTCCAAACATCGGGCCTTATAGATATCCTTACGTCCAAAAGAGCGAAATTGAACGTATGATTGCAGAAATGTTAGAGGCGGGTATAATTCAACCTAGTCAAAGTTCTTTCTCTGCTCCTGTAGTATTGGTACACAAGAAGGATGGATCATGGAAAATGTGTCCAGATTATAGGGAGCTCAATAAGATCACCATTAAAGATAAATTTCCCATTCCTGTTATTGATGAATTATTGGATGAATTATATGGAGCAATTTATTTTACCAAGTTGGATCTTCGTTCAGGATATCATCAAATTAGAATGAAGACTGAAGATATTCCAAAAACAGCATTTCAAACTCATGAGGGTCATTATGAATTTTTGGTCATGCCTTTCGGCCTTACCAATGCACCTTCTACATTTCAAGGGTTGATGAATTCCATTTTCAAACCCTTCCTTATAAAATTTGTGCTAGTATTTTTTGATGATATACTAATCTATAGCAGGTCTTGGAAGGATCATGTTCAACATGTTGACAGGGTGCTCAAACTATTGCAGGAGAAACAATTATATGCAAAAACATCTAAATGTTCCTTTAGAGTACAAGAGGTGGAATATCTTGGTCATATTGTATCTCACGAGGGTGTTAAGGTAGACCCTAACAAAATTAAAGCCATTAAGGAATGGAAATTCTCCACAACCATAAAGCAATTGCAAGGATTTCTTGGGTTAACAGGGTATTATCACAATTTTGTTAAGAATTATGGGAGAATAGCAACACCTCTAACAACATTATTGAAGAAAGATGCATTTTCATGGACTCCCGAAGCAACTAAGGCCTTTGAACATCTTAGAGAGGCAATGTGCTTATGGTGTCTCCCCCCCCCACCACCCCCTGACCTTTTTTGTTGCTAACTCATGCTCAACCTACCTTATAGGTTTGTCCAACAACCCAACCATAGCATGTTCTTGATCTTATGTAACTCCTATGCATCACTGCTTCCATCTACTCGCAACTATGTTAGTTGGCATGTTGGTAACTTTATTTTTTATTGGGTGTCATTAAGTGGGTTTTCAATAATGTTGGCCACCCACAACCCCTCCTTTTCTTATAAAAAAATAAGCCATGTTTTGTTCTTGTTCAGCAAAAAAAAAATCCACCTTTGCATGGTCATGGCCAAACTTGACCCAACAATCCTACAAAAACCATGGATTCTTGTAATTATTAGATTGATTTTAAGATATCTAGCTCTGATACCATGTTATATTTCCTTCGAACCCGACACTTGATACTTAATTCCCAGCAAAAAACTAATCTACTAATTAAATACATAACTAGGTTCCTAACACAAATTAAAATTCAACAGAATCAAAATATATCGATCTCAATCACAAGGACACAACACATCCTTCCCAATCACATTTTTTCATCCATAGCCCAAACTTCCTTGGTTAATGGCCCACCTAAGTAAATACAAATTCCTTGGATTTGATCTAATAGATTTTCCCTATATTGGTTCTCAATCTCCTTAGCATATATATATCTCCAACCTTCCTCCTACGCTTCCTTGGACCCAACACTATGGAGTATCATACTCCTCCTAAGGCCAATTCCATATTATATTGTGTCTTCTCCCTCTCCCTAGCCTTTCTTTTATGACTTTAAATTGAGCTAAATTCCTAACCATAATCTCCAAAGTGATTGATGATTGAGATTATATCTCACCTCACTTAAGAATCACTAAGATTAAAAAGAAATAACTAAAATAAATTACTTTATTTTTCCTACTTTTACATCAACTCAATTTGCCAACATAGTACTTCTGTAATTTTCCTAAGTTACAAAGCAACTTTCTCAACCTATAGCAAGTATCCTAAGGAGATCTTATGGGCAATTTTTGCACACCTAAACACTTAGGACTATGCAGAAGTGCCTTCTTGAGCTACAAACATCAACAAGAAGAAGAGAATTCTCATAATATTACATTAATAGAAATTTTCTTAGTTAGCCTTAGTAACAAATTTATAGTTAATACCTAGTCACACATTAACATTCCAATTAACTCAATTCATTACAAGGTAGGAAAATTACAACAAAAACACATTCCTTATATAGGAACTATGAAGAGAAAGAGACGTTCTCATTACATCATACAAATAGAAATTTTCTTATACTTGGTAACAAATTTATAGTTAATACCTAGTCACACATTATCAGACTAATTAACTCAATTCATTACAAGGTTGTAGCTTGTATACAATTTAAATCACCAACATAAGCCTAAATGTACACCTTTCATGTCTTACATCATCTAAGTGATGTAACAGGATTTCTAAGAGTACCTCTCCCTTATTCAAGAACTCATTCAAAAAGAAAATAGCATATTTCACTTGCATGGTTTTATAAATAGAATGTAAGGATATTGTATCAATGAAATCAATATTCCAATGCTTCAATATTGTAGATATAGATTTAAATATGCAAACAATCTATCAAATATATAACTTCTTAACAATCCCATCTCGATGCCACCTCTTACGTAATGTAACCATAAATTAATAATTCACACTTGATTATATATAAACGTCAATGCAAATTTAGAAAGACTTATCTAAAAATATATTTTCAACAAATTGACTAAGGGTGAGCACTTTTCCTCCCAACCATAGGCTTAGTTTCACTAGTACTATCTATGACTAGCCGCCCCTTAGCCAAACCATGATACCACAAAGATGAATTTGGATAAATGAAAACTCCTCAAAGGTTAAATTCACAAACAACACTCCTCGCTAAGCCTTAGGATGCCCATAGTTTTAATTTCCCCTCATATTGGTTCAACACAACACAAGAGTTGGTTTCCCCTTCATTTCTCTACAATCCTTCAAGGAACTCTTGCTTCAATGCTTCTTGTGTGCCTAGAAAATCCCAAAAATATTTTCCTACATTCCAGTAGTGATAGAGGGCTTCCCACATGAATTATTTTCTTCTCCAATCACTGGTTAAACATAGAAATAGGTTCACCTCATTTACATTTCTCTTTTATCTATCGTGTCTACATGCAAAATTTTGTCCCTGCCACCACCCCCCTTCCAAAAAAACACCTAAAAACCACCATTTATGCATAAAACCTTTAAAATTATTGATCTCCCTCTACCCCATGTAGCTAGGGTCATGCATAATTTCCCCTAGATATACCCACCCCGTTCCTTGAATTTGTTGTTGAGAATATTCTCTCAACTATCATCTATGCTCAATAAATTCTAGGAGGGGACACTTCAACCAACCAAGCTTTTCATTTAATGAGTTGGGCTTGAGCCAAATCAGTGGGACAATTTAAAATTAAAAAATTAGAAAAATTGGTTTTGGCAAGTGTGGCTTGGGATAATTTATAAGGTGAACCCCCAAATCCCCCTCACTATTCCTTGCTCATGGTATCATGGCCCCTATAGGTGCTCGTGCCTCAGTCAACTATTTTGGCATCTTCATTAATTAAAATAAAGTACATATAAATTGTTTTTTATTTATCCAATTCAACTTGAAACGGTGATGAAATATTCATGTTCAAATAAAACACCACTAAAATAATTAATTACAATTTGTTAAGGGTAAAATTGGGGACATGACAGACCTCCCCCTCAGAATAACATCATCCTCGATGTTAATCATATCAATAGTCTTTAAGTCAAAAATAGAAATGCATGTGCCTCTTTCATAGCATCCTCTATTTACCATGATGCTTCACTTAGAACAAGGTGCTTTCACTATACCTTTACTTGTGTAATGGCTTACTTATGAAGCAGTGTTTTCCTCCTATCTAGTATATGTAATTATGGGCAAAACTCTCCTTCTATTACCACATTTATCACAACCCAATCAATAACATGGTTAGAATCGTGTCCATAGTTTTTGAGCAAAGAGACATGGAAAACATCATGGGAACTTGTACACCATAAGTCCCATCCTCTCTAAATATAAAAGGGACCACGATATCAAGGTGTAGGATTAGCATAGTTTTCCAACCTCAAGGAACTCCTCTATGGTCTAATTTTGAGGTACACATGCTCTCCCACTTTAAACTATTAATGTGTCATGTTGTTATTTTCTCAACTCTTAGACCTATCTTGGGCTACTTTCAAATTCTACCCAATCCTAATAATTTCTTGCTCGACTTCTTTTAGCAACTTGCATCTAAGAAGAGATTTATCCACTGGATTAACCTAGCTAACTGGAATTATGCACTTCTTTGTATA
The DNA here is from genome assembly GCA_034641835.2 of Pinus albicaulis. Taxonomy (NCBI): domain Eukaryota; kingdom Viridiplantae; phylum Streptophyta; class Pinopsida; order Pinales; family Pinaceae; genus Pinus; species Pinus albicaulis. Next base: position 871,478,574 of record CM076581.1, on the reverse strand, counting down.
GAGTGTTTCAAAAGTACTCATATTTAAGGAAGTTTGCTAACTATTGTTATAGACAAATTATATCAAATGCAACTGTTCTTCCCAACTTGTTCACTTATTCATGACATACGTGTGGAGCATGTCTTCGAATATTTGATTTATCCTTTCTATTTTCTTGTCTATTTAGGGGTGGTAGGTAGTGTTTAAATTCAACTAGATATCCAAACCTTCAAATAATATTCTCCAAAACTTTAATGTAAATTTTGCATCTATGTTCAAAATAATTGTTTTGGGAAAACCACGTAGTTTACAAATTATTTCACAAAGATTTCAAAAATACGAGATAAAAAACTTATTATTATTGAATAAAGAAAAAAATCATTTTTCAATAACATGTGACACACAAAAATGATATTGTTATTTCTTCAGATAAATAGTTATCTTTAAAAATACAATACCTTTACTCGTACTAAATAATTACAAATATTAAAACACAACATTTCATAGTAAATTATTACACATGAAAACTTCAAAAGATAAGTATATCCATACTTCATAGAAATGCAAAAGTACCATTTATATCAATTACAATTTTATTCCTCAGAATATGTTTCACTTGATACTTCAATTAAAACCAACCCTAAGGGTGCAACTCGATCGGTGATTGCCATGATATGAATACATTGTGAAAATTTAAGGTTCAAGGTCCAAATCTCCTCATTTACCATCTGGTTCATGCGTGGGGGCACATATGGGTTCACCTAGAGGTTATGGTGGTAGTGGTTGGAATCGACCCCTTGACACGCAAGTACAAACTTGACCCAGTGACCGATATATATATATATATATATATATATATATATATATATATATATATATATATATATATATATATGAAAAATCCAAAAAAAATCAAATCAAATCCAAAATAGAAAGAATCTTGCTTCTTTCCATAAAATATAGTTATGGGAGAATACTTCGACAATAGAGAAAAAATTCTAGTCTCTTTTTCCCAAGGGTCCAACCCTTATTTATTTGGTAAAATATATTTACATAGATAATTCCTACTCCTTTCTTTGGGTGATGTTCCTTTATCTTCATTTCCCCAAAAATAGTACATGTCCTTAAAAATTTACTCAATAAGAGTGTTATCACAAAATCTGACCCTGATAGGCTGCTAATCAAGTAGACTCTGAGTAACTCTTTCAAACCAAACTTTTGGTTTAGGCTTAGCCTCCTCAACCTGAGAGGGCTCTCTCAATAGGTTTAATATTTTGAATTAATGATTAGATGGCTAACTATAGAAATGAAAAAGGAAAAAAATGTGTAATTGGTTGAATCACAGATTAGAAAAAACTCATTGGGCCATGGAGTCAAGATAGTCTTCAACAAAACATCATAATCTGTCAAACATGGAAGTCAAGGCACTTGGAGTCTAGGTTTATAAGTGAAAACAGTAACACAGTGAATAAGCACAATCTACAAGCATGTGAAGGAATTTAGAGCATTATTAAATGAATTCTAAGTAACACATGCTCATACCACTGCGAATAGATAATTAAAAAGGGTCAGAGAAAGATGATACACTTAAACTCCTTGTGAATCTTGAGTAGTCAAACAAATCTCTGTATTAAGGTTGAAGATCACAGTAACATAAAATAACACAACTGCTTTGCTAATGAAAATTCCAACCTTGAGGAATTTGACCTCATGTCTCTTATAGAGTCATCATTACAATCTTGGATTCCCCCATCCATCTTGAGGAGAATTCGAATTTCTAAGTTTGACACCTATCTACTCTAAAACAGACTCTTAATTACAATTGACAGTTAATTGTCTCTTTAGGAGTCCTAATACAAATAGGATTGAAACTCCTTATTATGTCTAAAACAACCTTATATAAGACTTAAATATTCTCTTTGAGAGTTGCTTCTCCATATCTTCGACCTTGATGGTGCCTTTAACCTTGTTATGAGATCCTGCTAACTCATGTATTATCTGCCCTGAAAACCAGGGAACATGTTTTCTGCAATTAAGCCTTTATCTTCATTGATTATCTTCGAACATTTTTGCTGGCAATACTGACTATTTCAGATAGGTGACGTGTGCTATCATTTCCTTGTAACCTTACCCTTCCACCTATACAGAAGTAAACCTTTGACAAAGTATAAAAAGATGTGATGTGGCTACGCTATGAAAATAGCAGTTGTTTTCATAGCGCGGAATCTGGATCATTGAAAAACATTTCTTTAACACCATATTTCTTATGCTTTAAAACCTGATCTTTCATCTGTGACTCTTTTCCATCCACCAGCAACAAAAAAATTTGAAAACCAACTATTTTTACTCCCAAAATATATATGAAAAATGCCCAAAAACTCACCTACAGCAGTTTCGTAGCACGCTACGAAACTACTGTGTATGCCCTTTTTACACAGTTTTTTCAAAATTCTGAGTCTTAAGGATATTTTCACTTCTTCAATGATGTCCATAGACTTTAACAAGTAAAACAAGTTGGCTTTAAAATGTTTTCAAAAAGTAATTTCCTTCTTAATAGCAAAACTGCTTTAAGGATTTGTTACTTGTTTATTTGTTTTATCTCTGCTGTAACTTACCTTCAGAATTTGTCAATTGAATTTCCAGGTCTTCAATCTGCCTCTTCGGCCTCCTGTTAGTAGCCCTTAATTTAACATTTATCATTCTCACAAATCTAGCCTCTTTGATTGCAAGAACAGTCCAGGTAAAATACTGAGCTTCACTGCTGACTGTTTCAGGTTTTGAAACTCTTTCAACCTCCCATAGAGCCTTTATTCTATTGAAATTTGTCTTCTCAGAAGAATTTCTTGTTTCTTTCCTCTTGAGCTTATCAATTTCAAAATTAGCTAATCTCAACTTCTCTTCAATTTCTTCATGACTGCTATTTTCTTTTTGAGTATGAAAAACTATGTTTTTGTCAACTTCAGGCATTGGTGATGATAGGTCTATATGTTCTTCATAAACATTGGAAAATTTGCCTATTTTCTCTAACTCCATATCTAGATCTTGTAGCTTTTTTGATTGCCTGGTTAAAGGCTTTCTTGACTTGAATACAAACTCTGAAATCTCATCATCAAAATCCAGCTTTTTAGAAGATTTCATCTTCTTAGATTTCCCTTCATCCAATTTTATGAAGTCTGACTGAACCAAAGGAGATTCTTCAATATCAATAGCCTGTAAAATATCATTCAAATCACCCTTTAAATCTAGACTTTCTCCTAAAACCACTATTTTACCCTTTTCCTTTGCTATTTGACTTCTAGTCAATATTTTCTGGACTGATTTGCTAGTTGATTGTTCCTGTACTGTTTCCTTAACTTTAGTTTTCTTCTTTTGTGCAGGTTGAGAAGTCTCTTGAATAATCACTGATGTTTTAATTTCTAGCTCTTTCACTTGCTTTCTGGGTTTCAACTTGACAAATATTTTTTATCTTATCTCTGCAAGATCACTTGTTTTTTATGGTGATTTTTCTTTGGCCATAGGGCTAATACCTGTTTCTTGTGTTTCCACCCCAAATCCACACAAAAACAAAAATGTAGAACATCCTTTTTTTATCCTCTGAAGTTCATGTAAAACTATCAATTTAACTAGACCATGATGGAAAAGTGAAGTTTCACATCCTTGAGTTTTCATTTGCACTTTATCTGCCATCTTAGCTAAACTTTGAAACAAGAAGAAAGGCAAATCCAAAGACATTATTGCAGTAAAATGCAACAGGAGTTTGATAAGAATACACTTTATGGTATCTTCCCTCACAGGTGAAATACCTTTGAATGTTGAAGAACGGGTTGGCATAGGTGTTCTTGATGTAACTTCTTGGCACTGCTTTAGTTAAGTCTGTCTCTGCAAACTCTGGCTTCAGAAATATTTTACAAGGTTCCATCTCAAATCTGAAATTTTTGAACCATCTTTCTTCTCCCCTTGGAATCTCTGTCACTAAAGATATGATCTCAGGGGAAATTGGCAAGTTTAAAACTCCAAATTTTGTATTTGAACCGGTGAAATGAAGAGCAAATCTTTTGTCACTTGATTATGACCTCCCTGCAATTTTTTACAGAATTTCCAACATCCTGTCTTCTTGAAGGCCTCCTCAACTGATTTTTCCTTGGTTAGATCCTCTATGCTTTCAGGCTCCATCCTTAAACAGTGGCCTGACCTGTGGTTCTTTCTTTCTTCTGTCATCTTTCCCCTGAAATTCCTATGTGTTTCCTGAAAACCTGTAATATCAGCCTCGCTTGATTTCAAAATAAGCTGCCTCGCTTGATTTAGGAATTCATCCTCACTTGATTAGGGATTCAGCCTCGCTTGATAAATGAGAGAAGCTTTGGTTTCTTCTTACCATGAGCTTACCATTTGAAAAAGGGCATTCATGAGATGTTTCTTGCATAAGAAAATAAAACCAGGAACCAGCCCTTTTCAAATTTGAAAATGACTAACATAAATGACCTCTAACGAATGTCATGATGGTTATGAATGATGGCATGTATGAGAAAAGACTCCTAGTTGACACCTAATCATGAAATATTAACGGAATTTGATGGATTTGATAACTTGACAAGACATGCTATGAATCCCCGATTTCATAGCGCACCTAATGTAATTTCAGGGTTTTGCGCTACGAAAAGAGCAGCGTTTTCGTTGCACAAAAGCAGTTTTTAACACTGTCTGCACTATGAAAACGTGGTTTCGTGGCTTAATCAATTTTTTTTTTTAAATGGTTAAAAACTGGACTTTCTAAACATGATATGAGACACTCAAGGTATGAGATAAGGTTGTTGGACTTTATTTTGTAATGAAAATGAGACTCTAACCCTATCACTTAACCCCTAAAAACTTAAAATGACTTAACACCTATCTAAGACCATGACTAAAACAAGGTAAATTGTCCAAGTTTTAGAAAAAAAAATTATGGTGATAACAGTGGCTCCACTTGGGATAGTGTGCCCCTGTGGTACACTAAGAACCCGCAGCTCCAGTGTTATCCATTTTAATAAAATAGAAAAAAATTATTTGATTTTACAAGCATCTTCTTCAAACTGTTTGGGCCTTCACCTCGAGCTTAAGCTCTCTGTTTCAGCTTGTCATTATTAGCAATCAAAATAACAAATATGGACTATGTACAATGTCATGAGTGGTTGATAAAACTTCAACAAATATAATGCTTTAGGAACCTACCATTAAGAGGCCCTCCAGCATATGATCCTCCATCAATTTCTTGCAAAATATAAGTTTTGTTCCCATGAAAACCAGCAATCTGAAAAGGACCCTTCCATAAGTTCTCAAACTTACCATGCTTGCCCTTTTCCTCAATTTTTGCTTCCCATTTTAGCACTTTGTCTTGTATTTGGAAATTGTCTTCTTTAATCTTCTTATCAAATGTATTTTTAATTCTGTTCTAAGCATGCTGATGGCTATCATAGACTTCATTTCTCTTTTCCTGCAAAGCTATCAGCTGGTTGATCCTCCTCTGAATGGCATTTGGTTCCTCTTCAAGTCCTTGAATTAATTTCATGACTAGTACCCCAAGTGATGTCGGAAAAACAGCTTCAGCAGCATAAACTAGTTCATATGATGAAGTCCCAATTGATCTCTTTGTACATATCCTATCAGCCCACAAGGCATACTTCAACTTTAGATGCCAAGCTTTCTTGTTCTCTTGTAATACCTTTTTGATGATTCTTACAATGCTCTTATTTGATGATTCAGCAAGACCATTCCTTTGTGGATAGTATGTTGTAGAGTGTCCAAGAGTGATGTGGTATTGATGACAAAAATTGATCATTTTCTTAGACTTAAATGCTTGGGCATTATATGTTATAATCTTCATAGGACAGCCAAATCTAGACAATATATTATTCTCTAGAATATAAATAATTATAGAGTCATTAGCTTGCCTTGTTAGGATCGCCTCTATCCATTTGGTGAAGTAATCTGTTGCTGTGAGAATCCAGCGACGTTTTCCTAATGATGATGGATGTATCTCTCCAATAAATTCTAAACCCCATTGCTGAAACGGTGTTTCCACATAGATAGGAACCAAAGGTAAAGGTATAAGCTTTTTTCTTCCTTCAAAAATTTGGCATTCATGACATGCAGAAATTCTTTTATAAATGTCTTTAAACATTGTTGGCCAAAAATATACCACTCTTAAAATATTATTTGTTGTAGCTTTACAATAATGGTGTCCTCCGCAATCACCTTTATGGAATTCTTCAATGACTTTATCAGCCTCTTCTTCAAGTAAACAATTCAGCAATATTCCACTTGTATCTTTCCAAAACAGATTTCTGTCAAATACAAAATATCTTAAATATTTCAGCTTAACAAACCTTGCTTCGGACTTTTTTAGTTCAGCGGGAGCTTTGTGATGTTGTAGAACAAAAACCACATCCTTATACCACTCTAAAGTGATGTATTTCTCATCAATTTGAACCAATTCTTCCTCATCATCAAAAATTTCTGATATTTCTGCATTCAGATTTATATCAAGACAATCCAAGTTTGATTGAGTCATTATCTTCGCCAAACCTTGTCCTTTCACCAACTTTGTTTGTTTGATGTCTATATCATATTCCAACAATTTTTCAATCCATTTTCCCCTCTTGCCATCAGGATCTGCCTGAGTTAGAATGTCTTTCACCACAGCACTTGGAACAAATGCCACAATATGAGAATGCAGAATGTAAATTCTAAAATCCTTAATAGCTTTCACCAAAGCATAGGCCTGTTTTTCTAGAATATTATACTTCAGCTCAACATTTGCTAATTTTTTACTAAATAAAGAAATAGGTTGTTTAGTACCTTGCTTTCCTTTTTGTAGCAAAACTCCAGCAATTGTGTTTTTGGAAGCAAATGTAAAAACCAGAAATTCTTTGGAAAAATCTGGGCTGATGAGTATCGGTGTTTGTGTGAGTGCCTTCTTGATTTTCTCAAAAGAATTTTTAGCTTCAGTTGTCCATTTAATATCAACTCCTTTCTTTAACATCCTTGTTATATCTTTGACAATCTCAGCAAAGTTAGGAATGAAGCGTCTAACAAAATTCACTTTTCCAAGAAATGATTGAATCTCTTTCCTACTTCTTCGCAAATCTACCTTTTGAATTGCCTTAAATCTGTTAGGATCAATCCTAATTCCATCTTCAGAAATAATATGACTAAGTAATTTTCCTGTAGTTAAAGAAAAGATGCTTTTAGTAGGATTAAGAGAGATACCAAACCTTCTACATTTCAGTAGAACCTTTTCTAAATGTTTCAAATGATCTTCTTCTTTCTTTGAAAAGATTATTATATCATCAAGATAAAAAACCACCGTCTTATCCTTTTATTCAAAAAAAAGAAATTTCCATTGCTCTTTGAAAAGTAGCTCCCGCATTCATGAGACCAAAAGGCATCTTAGCATACATGAATGTGCCCCATGGTGTTGTGAAGGCTATTTTTTCCTCATCATCTGGATGTACAAGAATCTGATTATATCGTGAAAAACCATCAAGCATATACATTCTCTGATAACCAACAATATTTTGCAGAATTGAATCCATCTTGGGAAGAGGATAGTTTTCCTTTAGTGAAGCCTTGTTCAAATTTCTGAAATCAATACAAATTCTGATTTCTCCACTCTTCTTTCTAACCAGTACCAAATTTTCAAGCCAATTTGAGAATCTGATTGGAACAATGATTTTAGCATCAAAGAGTTTCTTAATCTCTTTTTCGATCAATGGCATGAGAAGAGTATTAATTCTCCTTAATTTTTGCTAGAAAGGTCTTTCATTTTCTTTAATAGGAATAGCATGCTAAATAATGGAAGAATCATACTCCTTTAAATCAGATTAACTCCAAGCAAATACATCAATAAACCTCTTCATCGTCTCAATATATTTGAATTTCATATCAGCTGAAAGAAACTTTGAAATTTTAATCATTTTAGGTAATGCTAATGTACCAAGATTACAGCTCTCTACTTTCTCTTCGTCAGCTTGTATCTTTGGAGATTTACAAACATTATTCTGATCAAAAAGCTTCTCAAGAGGAATAATACCCTTTGGTATTGAATTATTCTTTAGTTGTAAAACTTTAGAATTTCCTTTTGATTCAACAAACATGTTTTGTTGATCTACTTGGGTACTTTCAAATTCTTCTTTCAACTCAATAAAATTATTTACCTATTGATCATCTTCAAAAACTTGCAAATTGGTGACATTGTCTGGTATAGCTGGTCTATGGCGAACCTCAATCTCATATTTTTTCAGAAGAATGAATAGGAATGATGAAAAGACTTGCATAGACAGCCAGAGAATCAACAATAGAATTTTGGTCTCTAGTTTTGATAATGAAAGAATAGGCTTGAAATTTTTCCAACATGCCTAAAACTAGATTTCTATATGCTCTCATTCTTACATCCTTCATTAGATAAACACCTTCAACTTGTCTAATAACCAATTCTGAATCTCCAAAAACAGAAATATTTTGAGCCTTCATTTTTTTCAAAAGATCTGAACCCAAAATCAAAGATTCATATTCAGCGATGTTGTTTGTGCAATCAAAATTCAATTTGTAAGAGTAAAAATTACTCTCATCATTTGGACTTGTAATCCAAATCCTTGCTCCTTCCCCTTATTTTCCTACTGATCCATAAAAGTACATGACCACCATCCTTCCATCTCTTTGTCATTTACTTGCTGATTTTCTGTTTGCTGATTTTCTGAATGTTGATTTTCTGATTGCTGATTTTCTGCTCTGATTTCTTCCTCAACACTATCAGCTGAATCATTTAAAAGAATGGCAGATCCAAGTTCAGTATCATAGGCATAAATAGGAAATTTTTTAGGTTTATCTTTGCTACTTACCATGTAACCATTCTAGTCTCCCGCTACAATCTCCTTTTTTCACTGAAAACATGAATAGTGGCATAGGTAAGGTCCATCTGCATTGTGCCTTTGATTTTTGCTGGCCATGATCTTGACAATAACATTCCAAAATTTGGTGGAACATTGGCCAAAACAATGTCCATAACAACCGTCTTTGCTGCAATTTGTGTTAGACCAACAACAATATCCTTGATCAAACCAATACATTGAACTCTTTTTTAATCAAAAGAAAATAAATCCTTATATGGTCTTATTATTTGTAACCCCATCTTTTCCATGATTACTTTGGGAATAAGGTTATGAGAATCCCCTGAATCTAACATAGCATTATGTAAAGTCATATCATGAATGCTAATTCTTACATAAAAAGGAGGAAACTCTTCATTTTGTTCATCTTCTAACCTTGGACCCAAATATATAGTAGGATTATTTTCTTGGACATTCAAAATATCAGCAGCTCCTGGTTGTGAGTTTAACAACTTCAAAATATTGCTTCTATATTCATTTACCTTGAGAATCTCACTAAACAAGACTGATATTTTAATCTTTGAAATTTCATTCTCAAGGTTGAAAATAGAAACAAATTTTTCAGCTTCTTTGATAGGAGGAGGAAGTTGAGTGTCTTTCTTACCAAGTGGAGTGTCTTTCATACCTTCAGCAAACTTTGGGGTATCATTTTTGGCTTCAAAAACCTTTGGAGCATCTTTCTTAGGTTGCGCTTTGTTTTCAATGATAGGTACATTTATTTTTCTGAGATTATATTGTTTTTTCATCTTAAAAATGGCATGCTGATATCCCCTAAAATAATCTGATGGTTCTTCTCCTTGATTAGCCAAATCTGACTCATCATGCTTCTCTTTATTCAAGAAAATTCCTGACATCTCTCCGTCAAGACAATGGATAAATTCTTCAAGAATTTCAGGCTCATCTTCGTCATCTACCAAATTCTGCTGAAAAGGGGGTCTCACTGGAAGATCAAGCTACTGATTTCTATTTTCTCCAGGCCTTTGTTGGTTTTGAGGTCTGCTGAATTGAGGATTTCTGAATTGAGGTTCATGTTGCACAGGAGGAGCAGAGGTGTTTCCAAGAGCTAACCTATCCATCAACTTCTCCATGGTTTTCATCATTGAGTCAAATTTGTCTTCAGAAGTTGAAGTGGAAGGTTTCTACTCTTCTTTCAATTTAGTTTTTTCCATTTTTGATTTTTTAGAAGCTATCATGTTTACCTCTACCTTTACTGCATCACTTTTCATTTCAGCAAGTGTAGGTGATTCTCTTTCTCTCAACAAGATAGAAAATTCACAATCAAATGCTTCAGCATATCTCATTTGTGCTAAGGCTTTCAGAGGTTTCAAATGAGCTGGGATTGAGTCAAAAAATTTATTAAATATCTTTGAAAATTTTTGGACATATTCATTAACTGCCCTTCTAAGGTTGTTATATTCAGTAAGTGCTTGAACTGGATTGGTTCTATTTCCCCATTTTCTCAAAAATTTATCTTCAAACTCATCCCAAGTTCGAATACTTCCTGGAGTGAGAGCTTTAAACCATTTTCTAACTTCATCGGTAAAACTTTGTGCAAACAGTCTTAACTTCACATCTTCATCATCAACTTCTTCTATGTCTGTAAAATCATTAAATCTATCTACATGTTCTTCTGTTGTGATTTCTTCATCACTACCCTAAGTAGGGATCCTAGTAGCATATTTACTAGGAAGGTCATGAAAAACAGCAGGAAGTACAAGTGGTGCATACCTAGCAGGAGAAACCATGCTTAAAGGATTAACAGTAGTTTCAGGAATGACAGAAACAAAAGATGAAGAACTGAGATGAGGAGGACTACTTGGTTTCTACAAGCTACTAACAATTGAGCTCCAATTTGGAAGGGGTAAACCAACTTTGGATTTTAGCAAGACTTCGAAAGGGTCAAGTTCTTTCAGTTTATCTAGAGACTCTTTTTCTAACAACAGCTCAGAAGCAATAGCTTCCCAAAATTCCTCTTTGTCTTCTTGGGTTACAAGGGCTGAAGTGTCAATTCCCCTCTTTTGCAAGTATAAGATAATATCAATGAATTCCTTTTCACTTTCTAATATAAACAACACTTCATGAATTTTATCATCAACTCTTTTGTCTTCAGGACTTCTTAATATTTCAGAGGAGAAAGATTTTGAATGAGATGGAGTACTTGATATTTCTAAAATTCTTTGACTGCCTCTTGAAATAGTGTTTGGATTGTGAACAATGGTAGGTGGATGGGGATCAGGATTTCTCCATGTGTATCTTCTTCTCAAAGCCACCTTTAAAATTTTGAAAATGTATGGAGCCACCAAGGTAGATGCAGCCTCGAAAAACTTTCTGAGATCCTGCTACCTTCAGAAGTTCGGCTTTCTTGATTTCGGGAATGAATAATCTTCAGGCTCCCGGTAGACACACCAAAATTTTATCACAAAATCTAACCCTGATAGGTTTCTGATCAAGTAGACTCTGAGTAACTCTTTCAAACCAATCTTTTGGTTGAGGCTTAGCATCCTCAACCTGAGAGGGCTCTCTCAACAGGTTTAAGATTTTTTATTAAGGATTAGATGGCTAACTCTAGGAATAAAATGGATAAAAGTGTATAACTGGTTGAATTACTGATTAACAAACATCTATTGGGCTATGGATTCAAGATATGTTTCAACAAAACATCAACATCATCTCAACATGGAAGTCAGGGCACTTAGAGTTTTAGGTTTATAAAAAAACAGTAACATAGTGAATAAAACACAGTCTACAAACATGTGAAGGAAGTTAGAGAATTTCCAATTAATTCTAAGTAACACATGTTCGTACCACTATAAATAGGTAGATGAGGAAATCCCTATAGAGATCAAACACCAAAAAAACTCTTTTTGAATCCTAAGTAGTAAAGCCAATCTGTATTAAGCTGAAAATACACAGTCTGCTACAATAACACAGTTTGCTTGCTAATAAAAAATTCCAACCTTGAGGAATTCGACCTCATGTCTCTTATATAGTCATCATTACAATCTTGGATTCCCTCATCTATCTTGAAGAGAATTTGATTTTCTAAGTTTGACACCTATCTACTCCTAAAACAGACTCTTAATTACAACTGATAGTTAACTGTCTCTTTAGGAGTCCTAATACAAATAGGAGTAAAACTCCTTATCATGTCTAAAAAAACCTTATATAAGACTTAAATATTCTCTTTTGATAGTTTCTTCTCCATATCTTCGAATTTTATGATGCCTCCAGCCTTATTGTGAGATCCTGCTGACTCGAGTCTTAACTGTCCTAAAAACCAGGGAACACATTTCCTGCATTTTAGCCTTTATCTTCCATATTGATCTTCGAATATATTTTTCTAGAAATGCTGAATATTTTAGATATGTGACATGTGCTAACATATCCTTGAAACTTCACCCTTCCACCTGTTAAAAAAGAAACCTCGAAAAATTATAAAGGAGATGGGATATATCTGCGCTACGAAAATAGCAGTTGTTTTCGTAGCGCATAATTTGTATTACTTTGAAACATTCCTTTTAACCTTTCATTCATCTTATTTTGAAACTTAAATCTTCATATGTGATCATTAATCCATCATAATAGCATCAAAACTTGGAAATCAATTGTTTTTACCCCCAAAACACGTATGAAAAATGCCCAAAATTCACCTACATCAGTTTCGTAGCGCGCCACAAAACTATTGTGTATGCCTCTTTTACACAGTTTTTGTTGAGATTTCAACAAGATGATGAACTTAGTGAAAAGAGTCGCCTTCACTAAGTGGGCCCGTAGGCTATTTTTGGCGCAAGTCAATTTTAGGACTATTTCTATTTTTAAACATGTCGATCATATTCTATGAGTTGCAGGATGCTATTTGTGGATGGTTGGTCAAGTTGGAAAAATAGATGGACTTCTATTTTTAGAGATATTGGGTGGAATCTATTTTTAGATTGCCAATCTAAAAATAGATATGTTGAATATTATTAGCTCTTAATAATATTTGGACTCTAAACATTAACTTATTCTCTTCAAGCACTTCAATTAAGTGCACAGATGTGGCACAAGAGCTGACAGAAGGAATTATGTTTCCTGAGGGTTAAGTGGAGCTATTGCATGGAGACTTTAGTTAGAACTCATGTGACAGAGTTTGGTGGAGTTGTAGAAGTAGTTGGTGGAGTTGTGTTCAGTTTAACTCAGTTAGACACAGTTGAGCTAGTTGTATCTAGTCTAACTGATTGATACACTAGTGAGAGTGGTATGAATTAATTATTAATTAATTCACTAAATATTAACTCATTAATCAACCAAAGAATACATCAGTTAACTATAGTGCATATGGAAAAGTTTCGGTGGAGACCGGGGAAGAGATGGGTGAAAAGGCAAGTTGACTATCGGTTGTGACTATAGTGATGCATTGATTGCATCAACACGAGTAAAGTGGGAAATGAGGATTGTGTGAGCAAGGCTGGACCAATTCGAGTTCATTCAGATCCATTCTTCAGCAGGGATTGTGCAGTAGAGGCAGGCTAGCAGGTGGCGGAGATCGGTGCATGGATTTGCTAGATCGGGACCTAATTAGTGTGTAGCGATTGTATTGTACTGAGAGCTTGTGAGAAGCTTTGTATGAGGATTGTTACATGATATCTATGACATATATGTTATACATATATTTGGTGTTTTTAGCTTCAGGCTTTCCCGTTAAAACACTGTGTTCATATGTGTGAATTTTTATGGTTTCAATGTGTACATGCAATTGATTTAATTTCCGCATATGATGATCAATAGTAGAATATATTATGTATTGTGCATGAAGTCAAATAGTGTGTGATCAGGAGAATCTTGGATGTATAACACATTAGTTATATAATTGCTACATGGTATCATAATATATTGATCATTGGAGCAATTGCAAATCTGATGACGATTGAGTTTGTCTTTGATGGAATTGAATTCTGTGGTCATTTTTCTTGAGTGCCGAAGTTGAGATGTCTTTCAACGGATTGCGATTGGAGTATGCCCTTTAGGGAACTCGAATTATATTGCATGGAAGGACGGGATGGAGGGGCGGTCTTCGGAGGATAATGGGTTGAAGGTTTCTTGTACGAAGAGATTCAAGGCACACTTCCTAGCGATCTTTGCCCTTTACTTGATGCATGGCTAAAGAAGATAGAAAAATGTCGAAGAATTCTGTTAGAAGGTGTGAAGGATCACATAGTGTCTAGCCTTCATGGTAAAGCTTCTCCATTCTTGATGTGGAAAGCTTTGACAGACTTGTTCTAAAGCAAGAGCGACTAGAGGAAGTTGGCGCTCAAAGATAAACTCAGGAAAATAAAAATGGAGAAGGGAAAGAGTATACCCAAGTACCTCACGAAGTTTGTTGAGTGCAGGGATGAGATGGGAAGTGTGGGAGTTACTGTATATGAAGAGGACTTGGTAAGATTGTCTCTCCTTGGGCTTTCAAAGAGTTGGCATTCCTATGAGGACTCTATCAATGGTCGGGAGAAACTGTCGGGATGGGAGTGACTTTGGTCGGATCTTGTGCAGGAGGAGATAAGGCGGAGTACCAAGGATGGATCTTCATTGAAGAATGAAGATGAAGAAAATTTCTCTTTGGTTTCCAAAGCAAGGAAGGGGAAAGGAAAGAAAAATCCTTCTCAATCTGGTGCAAAAGGCAAGAAGCAGGACATGTCCAAGGTGAAGTGCTTTCACTGTCACCAACACGGACATTACACCACTAATTGTCCACAGAAGAAGAAAAATAAGCAGGTTGCTGGATCTGCAGCTGGAGAGGCCTTAGCCTCATAGTTTGAGCTGGATTTTTCGCTGATCGCATGCTTGGTCTCAAGTGTGATGGGTTCAGTGTGGTTTCTTGATAGTGGTGCATATTTTCACATGACAGGAGATCGAGATTTGTTTACTGATCTGGATGAGAAAGATCTTGGAGTGCACATCGAGATGGGCGATGATGGTAGATACAGTGCGACCGGTATCGGTACCATTTCCTTTGAGAGGGAGTATGGTAAACCCTTCGTATTGAAGGAAGTGATGCATGTTCCAGGATTGAAGAAGAATCTTATCTCTGTGGCGATGTTAGAAGACAAGGGATATGATGTTGTCTTTAGCGAGGGAAAGGCTTTCCTGCGCAGTAAGGCAACTGGTGAGACCCGGAGGATAGGGGTTTGAGTTAATAACCTTTATCAATTGCAGGTAGATGGCTGCGCAGCAATGGCAGGCAAGGCAGAAGGAGTGGTGAGCCGGGATGATGGCGAGTTGTGGCACCGGAGATTGGGCCACCTTCACCATGGAGCTTTGAAGATACTGCAGCAGATTTCTACTGGACTTCCTAAGGGTACTCTTGCGCAGTCAGATCAGTGCAAGGGATGTACCTTGGGAAAATTTTTGAAAGCCACCTTTCACGAGAAGGATAGTCGCACCATGACGATCCTTGAAAGAATTCACACAGACGTGTGTGGACCTTTCTCAGTAGCTTTGACAGAAAAGCACAGGTATTATGTGATCTTTGTTGATGATTTTTCTCGGAAGTGTTGGATCTTCTTCATGCAGAAGAAGAGCGAGACATACTCAAAGTTTTTGTGAGTTCTAGGCAACGCTGATGGAGAAATACTAGGGAAGTAGGTGAAGGCTCTTAGGGGCGATAATGTTGGTGAATTCATCTACAGTGAATTCAAATAATTCTGAAGGAATTCGAGGAGAGCTCATGGCACCTCACCAACCCATAGCAGAATGGGGTCGCGGAGTGAAAGAACATAACGATCATGGGTGCTGCATGGGCGATGTTGCACGATCAGGGCCTTCCCATACACTTGTGGGCTGAAGCTTGCAACACTGCGGTTTATGTTCAAAACCATTGTCCTCATAGAGTACTTGGCATGAGTACACCCGAAGAGGCGTTTTCTGGTAAGAAGCCTGATATTTCTCATTTGAAGATTTTTGGCTCACCTGTCTACATTCATGTGACGAAGAATTCCAGGAAGAAGCTGGAGCCGATCGCAGAGTTTGTGATATTTTTGGGGTACACAGAAACACCCCACAACTATCGTGTGTATTTTCCAGACAGTCGGAAGACTGTTGTGCGACGAGATATCAAATTTCATGAGGAGAAAGCCATGAAGTTGTCGCTTGAGAGGGAGCTACACTTGCATGCAGATGAGGAGCTATTAGTTCCTAAGGATGAGCCTCAGGATGTGGATCAACCACAAGAGGAGGTTCATGGAGTGGAAGAAACCACTCATGCGGTGCCAACCATCAGAGGGCGAAAGCACACTACAGAAGCTGAGCGACTGAATCTTGATGCAGAGAAGATTGTAGGAGCACCTACATCATAGTGTAGATAGAGACAGTCACCTGCCCGATATACTGGATACATGGCTCTAATGAGCAAGTGTATCGTGACAGAGCCATCCTCTTTCAAGGAAGCTGTGGAGGACCCTGCATGGGTAGATGCCATGGTGGAAGAGTATGATTTGATTGTCAGAAACAGTGCATGGGAGATTGTCCCAAGGCCAGAAGGGAAATCAGTGGTAGGTTCGAGATGGATCTACAAAGTGAAGCAAGCAGCTGACGGGAGCATCGAGAAGTACAAGGCAAGATTTGTTGCCCGGGGCTTCTCACAGATTGAGGGGATCGACTATGAGGAAACCTTTGCACCTGTCGCAAGGTATTCTTCCATAC